>JAQQRF010000845.1:0-77637 GCA_030523145.1 Trissolcus brochymenae | reverse complement strand
GTTTTCATTCAATCACTAATTTATTAACTTCAAATGAAATTTCCCGCTTCGATTGAATATCACATTTTTACTTTCTTTTTTTTTTTATCTTTTTTTTTTTTCTTTATTTTTTTTTCAATTTTTCATTTCACCTTTTTTCCCTTATTGCTGCCACCCCCCGCCAATTTTTCTTTTTTTTTTTCTTCCCCCGCGCGTTTTGTCTTTTTTTTTTTTTTTTTTTTTTTTCATCTCTATCATTTTAATTTTCTTTTTTAACTTGTTCCTTTTTTGTTCATTTTGATTCCATTATTCCAGATTTTATTCAATTTTAATAACTGAATTATGTACCAAAATAGATTTAAAAAAAAAAAGAAAGTAAAAATGTGATATTCAATCGAAGCGGGAAATTTCATTTGAAGTTAATAAATTAGTGATTGAATGAAAACATGGATCATCAGCAAAATTGAAACATAATGTGTTTGAGTGAATTTATAACGCAAAGAACATGGGATAAATTCGTTCTCATTATACTGAAATCTTAGCCGGGAGGCATACAAGAAGGGTGAATATGTATGGTTCGAGCCCCGAATGTTACCATTATATACAAAACATAGCATATCGCCATTGATGCAATTCCTCCTTTTTTACATTGTTTCATCAACCTAAAATTGTACATAATTGTCGCCCATAGCCAGATCTAATCGATACGAATAATCTCGTTTTCATATTCTTCTACTTCGAAAAAATAATATCTCCGTTGAAGATGTGCTTTCAGTACAATATTAGCAAAAGCAATTAAATTCTTATTAAAGTTCTAAACTCAATTTAAATGTGACTCGACAGCTTAGTGGTCTAAGTTAGTCACTCCTGAAATTGAGGGTCAGGGGTTCAATTCTCGATTATAACAACTTTTGGATTTATAATTTTTTTTATATATATACACTCGTCAAAACAATTAGCGCCCCCCCCCTCCCCTTAAATTTTTATCATTTTTAAAACTGTCATAACTTTGACACATTTCATCAACAAATAATTTTCTTCACACTATATTAAAGCTTGAAACCTCAATTTAAAGATTTTTTTTGTTGAAAACATTTGAACTTTGCATCAGATGGCGCTGCTGTCTAATGATTCGGTGGAAGAAATTTCAGGGAAGCGCTAATTCTTTTGCGGAGTATATTATTTTAATTTTTGTATCCTATATCAATCACTTCTTGTGATATCTAGGATTATATTTTTTTTTCGTACTTGAGGGATTCGTTAATTGTGGTAATTAAAAGAAAATTGATCATAAAAGCTCGTTTCTAAGTACCATTTTAGTATTTCTTTTCCTATTCCAGTTGCGGTTTGTGATCAATAAATTTATGACTCGGATATTTGGAATTTTCGCGAGACGAGAGAGAAATAGCGTGTACGTGCCGGACGCTAACAAGGGAGGTCGGGGGCTAAAAAATCGAATCAAAAATTCTGGATGCAAACAAGTCTCCGGCGATAGGAGGCTGGAGAACATATTGAAATATTCTGAATGTGTTGATCAAACTCCCTCGACGTACGGCTGAAGAATCGCGAGCGAACGATCGTCAAGTCATTTCGGGATGGAAATGATGGGTAGCGCATGTTTAAACACATGTGCGAGAGAGTTATCACTAATGCAACAGTAATTATGCCGATGAAGGAATCATTCAGTGCATTAGACTCGAGCTCCCAACATTAAGAGGATCAACATTTTCATACTTAATCAGAAAGCCCTGGATACAGCGCGGGGATTACTCCAATGTAATTTTAATCATTAAAAAAAAAAAACAAAACTTACAAAAAACAATTTAACAAAATATTTTCCATCCAATAATGTGGATGGAATTGGCAAAAAAGAAAAAAGGAAAAAGGTTGTATGTTTAATGTTACAAGTTTCGAGGGCCAGTATATTTGATTCGATTTAATTCCCAACGAAACGACGACGAAGATTAAAAGAGTACTCTTTTATATTTGGTATGAAATTTTAATGAGTCGACGAATTGTGAATTGATTGTGACGAAAAGTGTCGATTTGCTGACATGTCGGAAGGGGAACGACGGTGCAAACAAATTAAAGAAGAGGAAAAAGTGAAAAAATTTAATTTTTACCGACAGGCCAGCTCCAATTATATCAGAGGGCGGCATTAATTAAGCAAGAAAATATACTCCTGATATTTTAATGATTCGAAAGCGCTGAAGGGTTTTGCGGCCTTGAATGAACCATCAACTGATTGGATCTTAAGTCTCAACGAATAATATAAAACAAATCGACAAAACTAAGTAGAATATTTTTTTTAATCAAACAATTAAAAAAATAAATAAAAAGGAAAACTAATTATTAAAAAATTTTCCGATTAAATGAAGATGTGTTAATTTGGAAGGTAAGTAAAAAAAGGAAAGGGAGAGAGTGAGAGGATAAATAAATGTATTTTAAAAAGCGGACTTATGTACATGAAGAGGATGCTTTTAATAGTAACATTTAATAAGAGCCGACGATGTGAGAGGAAAAAATGCGTCTCGCGTTTGAATGGGGCAAAAATAAAGGACATCGTTAACGCTTCCGACACGCTCGCATAATATATGTATAGTTTCACAATTTTATTGTATAAAGCAAATCGCTGCGCCTCTTCTCTATATCGGCTGCGCTTCTGGCTTTGCTATTTTGTTAATTGCAATACCGCTCGTGACATCAAACCCCGGCGAAGAATTTCAGGCGATGCATTTGTAGCAAAATTATGCCACACAGTAATGCACATTTCACGTTATCATAAATTAAAAGAGAGACATTCAGTTGAAATTGTTGATTTAATTATCTAAATTATATCAATTTCATATTTTTTTTTTTTTTTTTTTTTTGTGAAGACAAAAAATTATTTCAAAGAAGAACCTTTTTTTATTTATTTCTTTTTTAAGAAAAACGAAATTAACAAAAGGAATCGGTAAATTTTTATCCAAACAGAGGATTATTTTAAAATTCCCTTCCAGTTCCTCGTATTCACATTACGAAAATGAATCAGAAAACACATCCGAAACTTTTTTTTTGTGTCTTTCTCTTGTACGTTCATTGACGCGTGTAAGCGCGGCCCTTTGTTTACTAATTAGCACTTATCGTGCAGGATCGATGCGCCGCAATGGTACGCACGTGCGTTCCCCTTTTGAGCTTAAAATTTTTCTCTTTCTCCGACGTTGCGATTGAACGCAATCTATATTGTCACTCGATTCTTCTTCTTCTTTTTTTCATCGCGACAAAGCTGATCTCGTCGCGTTTTCCACTCCCGTGCCAATTCAAGGCTAATAACAAAAAATTGTGCATCAGCGAATTTTCATTTACTTGAAATTACAACCCTAATTGCGAAACTTAATCAATAAATCTGTTGGTATTCAATTGTTTGATTTGCTGACAAATCAATTTGTTTGAACAATTATTTATAAACTTTTTTTTTTTTCATTTACTAGCAATAAAAAAGGAGAGCTAGAGAATACTGAAAAAAAAGGATAGATTTTGAGAGACAAAATTGCTTCAAAATCACTAGATTATGCAGAGATTTGAGATTAATTTGATAGAATAAAAAGAAAGATGTCTCATTAAGAACTCGCAAAACGGAGATGATGAAAATCATTAGCGGGAAGTGTATATATATATCTAACGGGTAAAAATTGTTAGGGTTAATAATGATGGCAAGACGATCTTTTGTTGAAATAACAAAAATAACATCTGGTTGGGAGGAGACAGGCGGGAGCGAACGTGGCGCTACAATAGATAGGAAGTTGTTCAACTTGGCGCTCCCCAGTGATACTCGTTACAACATCGCGAGATACCACACCTGAACGAAACATCCTCCGTGTACCCAGAACAACTCAAAATTAAAAAAAGGAAGAAAAACAGAGAGACTACAATCATTATTCCCATTCCATTATTCCGTTCTAAATTGTTTCCCTTCCATTTTGCCATTCTTCCACGGGTTCAAACTAAGACACTTGTTTGATAAATAAAACAAAGAGAGAGAGAGAGAGAGAGAGAGAGAGAGAGAGAGAGAGAGAGAGAGAGAGAGAGAGAGAGAGAGAGAGAGAAAGAAAAATTGCGTGAATTTGGTACATTTTTTAGAGCAGTGCAGTGCACTCGACTCGCGACCGTCATTGTGCAGGAGAAAAGAATAACTCGCACACGCTTCACGCCCTTGGCTCACAGACTTTAAACATACTACACACCGGCGGAGAAAAGATGTCGAGGGTGGATGGCGAAAGAAGGAAAAAAAAAAAAAAGTCCAGGCCTAAATGGACAAGAGATTTCAAGCTCGAAAACTCGCCAGCGTATATCTTTTATTTATCGCTTACTTACGCGCCGGCCCGAAACGTTTATGGATGATGGATTTTTGGCACGAATAATATACCCTGGCGAGAGGAATAAAATAATGTTCGCCAAGCTAAATTTATAACCTTGGTAATGCACTTTTGTATTCTATTTTTTGCCCAGGAATAAACAAATTTATGAATCATAAATAACATTTTGCTGAAACTGTAATTAAAAAACTGATTCAATTGACAACATTGATCATTCTTACATTGAATGTTGATTTTTGCAGGCGAGCTTTCAATGGAGAAACCATTTTTGCTATGAGTGGCGACGCAGACGAAGTCGCCACTGTCAAGTATCCGATTGACCCGAGTGATGTAGAGGTCACCGGCGACCTGGTGTCTACGAGGACTCGGTGCCAGGGTCTGTCCATTCAGGATCCACGAGTACTTGACGTCCGCCGCGGGTTCTGCCTCGCACCTTAGCCTCACCGACGATCCCTCCTGCACCGTGTGATCTGCTGGACTCACCGAGAAGAAAAGCTCCTCGCCCTCATCTTGTCCCAAGATTGATGACACTAAAACATCATTTCAACGGTTGATTATTGAATGTGTTTGGTTAATTAACAACTGTTGCTAGAATAGTATAATAAGTAATGGTATAATAATAAAGAAAGAAAAATATGTTTAATTTGTAGAATGAATTAATTGAGAGGATTGAAAAATAAATAACGAAGTTGTTTAGTTTTTTAGTTGATTTGAATACAGCCGGGGTCAGTTTCCAGATAGAATCTAAATTTGAGATGAAAAGAGAATGATTGGAATCGGAGCACGTTGGATTGGTTCGAAAGCTGTGATGATAATGTGGCCGAATCGGCTGACCTATCGCATCACCTGAAAACGGACAATGCGTGAATGAAATCCGTCGATCGATCTTGCACGATTCGAGAATTGAACTCGTGATTGCGAATCAAATATATATAAACGCACGCTCAAATGAGCTATTGATAACAGGACGAGTTCAAACTCCTATGAATATTAATCAGCTCTCATTCGGAACTGTCGATTTTCAGAAATCATTCGTTTGGTCTTCTTTTTTTCTTTTACGTTCTCTCCTCTTCCACTCTACACCAATTGAGATGTTAATTTTTGTCGATTGAAAGATGTTTTCGATTCCAGATCTATTTTCTTCTCAAACAAACGGTTCCGGTGTCCTTGTCAAAAAAAAAAAAATGAATACTGATCATCCAGACGCTGTACTTTTTTAATCAAACAATAAGATATACGAAACAAAAGATTTGAATTTGTTCACGAATTTTTCTTGAAACTGGTTGCTGTTCAATCTTGGAAGTAATTAAGATGTAAACTATCATTGAAAATTAATTGAATAAATTAAGATATGTAAGCCAATTAATTGTTTTTCTTTTTAAAACTTGGTTACGTCAAAGATCAAAGATTGTGAAGATTGTGTGTTGCAATTGGGCAGGATTTCCGACAAAGAGTGTAGCAAACAAGATTTATAGGCGCGCACGTTATTTCTGACATATTCGAGCGTGCCCTGCAACCGGGGATAAAAACCGCGCGCCACAGTTTATTCAAACTGATGAACAGACGGACGCCGCACTTCAAACGTCTAATCATTTATACTTTGTTACGAATATAGGATGATACTTCTGGCTGCCGATGTTTATGTAGCATCTCGGTTTTGTATTTCGTTTCTCTCTGATCCCAAACGAACTATCACACGTGAGGACAGAAAATAATGAACAGTTTTTTGAGAAGGTACAAAAGTAAACGAGCAAAGAACTTGACAAATGAAAAGAAAATATTTGTAATAGCAAAAGTATAAATTGGAAATGAAGGTCTGATCAAATTTTTTAATAGAAACTGTCGCGCGGGGGAAAACCGTCGGACAAACGCGAATTCAATCAACTGCGAGTCAAAGTTTTTGCACGTCATCGGCACTTTGTATTACGTTTCAATCACAATTGAGTTTCAATTAAAAAAAAAAAAAAAAAAAAAAAAAAAAAAAAAAAAAAAAAAAAAAAAAAAAAAAAAAAAAAAAAAAAAAAAAAAAAAAAAAAAAAAAAAAAAAAAAATGACCGTGTTATCAAATTCAAAAAAAAAATCCAATCAAAAATATTCCTCACTGAGTTAAAAACGTTCAATAATAAAATTCAAACATCCACTATCGACTACAGAGTTCGAGGGGGGGTTGGAGGGAAAATGTTTACTGATACTTATCAAAAAATCTGCAAGTATGGAATGGAGAAAAGAGGTTTTTTGTGCTGAGAAAAAAAAGGGGAAAAAAACGAGAAGAAATGAGGGTTCGAGTGGTTGAAAATGATCCGTTGCGGAAACCGATGTAAAAATTGCATCTGCATTCTGCAATGGCAGAACGGCGCGCACGCGAATGTGGAGATATCTGTGCAACTTCACTTTTTATTCGCGTCTTTTTGCTCGTTCTAAAAAGCCTCCCTGCTCAAAAGAGTTTTCGTATATACGAATTCTGTTGTAGCTTTGATTACGATGTCCTGTTCACTTCTTTAAATTTAATGGCAAAACCGAGTTTAAAAAAAAAAAAAAAAAAAAAAAGAAATCCACTCGAGAACTACCTCTGCGTGCGCGCCATTAAACGACTTATTAGTTTTTCAATGACCTGACAAAATATACCTTGCTCTGTCGATCGGTCTCAATTCAATTTATATTCATCCGTCCGTTTATTGCGGTTGCAGTTAATTTGATTAAATTTTTGGATTGAACGAAAAAAATGTCATTAACATAATACAAATAAAATGATCAGATGAAATGATGAAAACTTGAACGAAATTGTTGAATTCAGAATAGTATCTAGTTAGAAGAAATACTTCTACATTTTTAAACTCATGCAGATGAAAATTTTGTCCCAAGTTTTTTTTTAAGACGAGAAATGTTAGAAATTCGATGCAGCAGTCATTGAAAAGGGGGAGGGGGAGGGTGGCAGAAGAAAGGCAATAAATTAGGGTGCGCTCGAATGAGTTTGTCACGTGTCTCCAGAACTGTTATTTCGGCATTAACATTCAAAAATATAGTTTTCATAAACATTGATGTTTCATGAATAAAAAGAATGTTTAATGTTTCTTTAGATTCTGTATGAATTCAAATATCTTACAAGTGGATTTCAAAATTTGGACTAATTAAAAGTCCATTTGATGGGAGTACCAAAATTTGACCAAGAATTCCCATCAAGACGAAGATTGCCTTTCAGTCAGATTTCGTCTTGCATTATCCGCAAGATTGTTCCACATCTTCGACAAAAATCAAAGCAACAAACATTCAACCAAAACTAAAAGAGAAACAAATTGTTATTACAGTTTACTACAATATATTTTACAAGATAATATATAATTCAAAAAAATAATAATAATAATAATAATAATAAATACAAACTTGAAAAGAAAATGTATATTATTTTTATAATAATTTTCATACTGAAATCGCTGACGTGGAAGAATAAATAACTATAACTTGGCAAATATTGAGTTTCGCGAGCTTTGTGAACAAAGTTATCAAGTGTTTATGTATGCACTTTGCTATATCCATAAACGCCGATTACGGTGTGTATGGAAACAGAAACTTGCAGCGAACCGGAATTATTTAAATAATCCTCCGCTTTCAACTATGGAATCGCTCGCCCGGTACTTCTTTTACCTACAAAAAATATGAATAATTTAAAAAAACAAAAAAGCGACATTACAAAGTTGATAACAATTTTGAGGGGTGTATAAATAAGAGGGAGGTAGGGGCAGGGGGTTGTAAACGAGAAGAAGCGTAATCGGAACGTGGAAGCAAATTGAATAGCATGATGCCGGAACCCGGTTTTGTGGCGAGGAGAACCCTTAGCGAGGGAAAATTATTATACACGGCGCGCAGGTTGTGCGCTAAAACTCGACTTCGACTACGCCTTCCTTACATATAATATTAGCTCGATGTATGCCCGCTGCGCTCTTACAAATCAGACCCCACGATTTTACAACATCCTTCTGTTATATTCTTGACAACAAAACCGACCTTGCGATCTTTCATTTGCCTCAGGGGATCATGTTACAGTTTAAAGTACAAACCCAAAATATTTGTGCACAATTTCATTTGTTAACAATTACAAACAAAAAAAACAAACAACCACAAAAGGTCTGTCGTTTGTTTTTTAGTTGCTGTACTTTGTTTGTTTGTTTGTTTGTTTTTTTATTTTTGCAAAATGAAAAGTGTAAACAAATGTGATCCTCTTTGTGTTTGCATTTGTGTTTTGTTTTGTTTTGCTTTGTCTTTTTGTTTGGAACTTTCGTGCGGTTTGAAAAAGTGCTACAAAAGCAACTGTCATCGACACATGTCTGGTACATACCCAAGCAAAGGAAGATGAGTAAAACCTTCATAATAACAAATCTGCGAGATCCTCGTTTCCTTTGTTCAACGAAATTTGGCACGACCAAACAATCAGACGTGAGACAAAAGCCGAGAGCAAAAGAAAAGTTACGTTCGATTGTCAGAGCACATTTTCATTTTTTTTCCCCAAGTGACAACTGCGTGGGTGACTGTGACCGAACGAACCGAGCCGATCAAAGCGACGCGTCGCACTGCCCACATGCAACGATGCGAAGGGGTGAGTGACGCCGGCTCTCCAAGCCAGCCCTCACGTCGGTTCACGAACTTTGCCGAGCGACTGCGATCGGTTATTTTTTGTTTCCCACACGTTTTGCGATTTTGTTGTTTGTTTTCCCCGGTTTTTTGTGATGACCCAAAATATTGGGACACTATTTTTTGATTGTTTGTTTGTTTTCCAAAAATGAAAACAAAACAAACCAAAAATTAAAAACAAAAAACACGCAAATCAAACAGAAACAAAATGAAAACAAAACAGAGACAAAAACAAAGAAACGAAACAAAAGGAAAACGGGAACAAAAACAATGTAAATGTAAATACAAAGTGATTAAAACGAAAATAAAAACAAAACAAATATAAAAACAAAACAAAGCAAAGAAAAGTAAACAAAAACTGAAACAATATTTTTAGTATTGTGTAAACAATTTTTTTACAATTGGTGTTTGTAAACAAAATCAAATTTTGTAAACAACGATCATACATGAATGTTCGCGCCACCTACGACCGAACATAACCTCAAAAACTTCTTGACAATGTCTGTCATTGCGTGTTGTTTGATTGAAATAACTTTTGTAAATAAACCAAATTCGTAGATGGTAATCATGTTATGATTTAAAAGGATATTTTGGGAATTGGTTTGTCTGTTTTTAATCTATCTGTTAACAATTTCTGCGATTGTTGTTAAACTTACGTCGAGGAGTAAAAAATGGAAGAAGAAAAGTCTGTTTGGGAGGAACTAGCCGATATTCCTGCGGATCCTCCTGAGATGAGAGAAAAATGTTCTCAGTGCAAGTAAGTAGAATATTAAATTTGTAAATTATAATTATTCTAATTTCAATTTTTTAATTTGTATTCAATTTGTTTTATGTTTATTTTGATTCGTTATAGGAGACCAGTTGCTGTTTGCTGGTGCCCAGGATTACCAAAAAAACCTATAAATACTGAATCAAAAGTTATTATTCTACAACATCCTGCGGAAAACAAAAGATGTCTTCGAACTGCACCAATGCTGTCATTGGCTCTTCAACCAGGAAAGTGTTTACTTTACAGGTGACAAATTTGTATTTTTATTTCTATATAAACTTCATCATTTTCGTTACATAATTGTTCTTATTTCCATTTCTTTATTTGTTTTCATTAAAACCGATTGAAGCAGTAATTGATTTCAGGGGCAAAAAATTTCCCTCGTCAAAACACGAAGGCTTGTCAGAGCTCCTGAACGACTCGAATACAGTATTATTGTATCCCTCACCTGGAGCAATTTCTATCAATGACTTGCCCATCGTCAACGGCGACGACCAGACGGCGTATAATTTAGTTTTGTTAGACGGAACGTGGCCACAGGCTAAAGTAATAATCAAACATTGAATTAAATATTCTAATTATTTGTTATTCAAATTTAAATATGTTTTTAGGCAATTTATCATTCAAGTCCAAGTTTATCGTCTCTCAGGGCTTGCAAATTAGTCGGCGGCCCCATTAGTGAATATGTAATAAGGACCCAACCAACCGAAGGATGTTTATCCACTCTGGAATCGGGAGCTTATGCTTTATCTATTTTAGAAGGAAAACCCTGGCTAAAAGATGAGATGCTCGGGCCATTGTATTATCTTTGCAAGTAAAAGAATATTTTTATAATCTTTGTAATACAACGAATTGAAATCTTTGTTTCGATCATACTGATGTGCTTGAAAAATTGCAGATACCAGTTGGCAAACGGAGCAGTCACCCACCAAAGCAAAGAATTTCTCATAAAACAGAACAGTTATCCAAAATTGATTGGCAAAAGGCTTGCCAAACAGTTGAGAACACTGCCTTACGAAGAGCAATAGATTTAAATCTCAAAATGTGTACTAAAAAACACATTCTTCCAGATTATCACAATGTTATTGTTGATTCGACGACAAAATAAAAATGACTATTTCTTTTAAGTTTCTTTATTTTCACTATGTTGAAATTTTCAACTTTAAACTTTTTTTTTTTTAATATAAACAAAATCATCAATGATACAAAAACGGACAACTACTCATCTTAGCTAAACTTAAAATTGAATTGCAACAATCCGTCCTTTGGTACAAAAGTGAAAGAGCATAACAACAAATCTCCCTTTCTGACGTCGCGAATTTGTCTCAACAAATGAACGCCTTGCCTCGTGTAAGGGTCCCAGGATATTCTCTGGCCGGGGACGATTTTATTCGTCGGACCTGTGGAGATGCTGATGTCATCGACTAATTGCCAGTCGATCCAAATTGCAACTCCATTGCAAAGTCCGTCCCTGAAAATACAATTAGATTGATAGTAAGATTGAAAAAAAAGGAAATCAACTTGCGATTAAAATTAGACATACTCCTCGAATTCAATATTTTTGGAAAGTTTTATAGTGTTCAGAGAACTTATATCTTGAGTTAAATCCAGTTCAGTGATTGTGAAATCTTGGCTCAAGGCAGTTGAGGGATACTCCCACAGTGGTTGAGCTTCCACTGCGCTATCAGTTTTATCGCTGGAATCCTAGAAATAAATTCAAAATTGTCATTTAACTTTTTTATTTAAATATTGTATTTTTATTTTTTATTTCAAAAATTCACCTCTACCAGTTTGTCAAATATTGTTAGATCAAACCCCTCGCAAATACCCAAAGGTGCTCGAATTTTGTGCAAATCTTTGAACTGTACAGGAACGGCCTTAATCGATACTTTGCTCGGAATTTTAATAACTTCTTGTGGAAAGCTCGAAGCTAAGTACCAAAACCGCAAATTTCCCCAGGGCAAGATGGAAGTGACAAAATAAGGTTCACCAAAAATCAGATCAATTTTTTCATCCGATGGCAATTTTTCAATTGAATCTATAACTTGGACCCTGTCCTCCAACCCATTCGAAACAATACAATTTTCCATCGTCCTCCGTGAAAGATAATTCGTTTCCAACATGAATAGTTTTTTTGCACCGAGTTTGATCGCAGTCAAACCCAAAAACGATCCGTCAGAAATGCACAGACAAGTCGAGCCACTTTTTATGGTTTTGCTCAAAGATCTGACATAATTATTGTTTCTCGTTTCATCGCTTAGCTGTCCGATCCTTGTTCTAGAATTAGCCACGTGGATGCAACATTCACACACTGGTTTATCAAATTTTTCCTCCTTTTGATCTCTGAAATTTTGTTGAATTTGATTAAATCGAAATTTGTTAAATCCATTTTTTTTGCTTTCGAATACAAATGTTGAAGCTAATTGGTATCAAATCGAAATATTTTAATTAAACTTTATCACCAGCCCGACTTATTTTATCTTGAAATTTGTGACACTTCCGTTGATAGTAACATAATCATTTTTGTTTTTAATTCTGAGATGATTGAAGTTGTAATTTGAGATTATATTTTTTTTTTAGTTTCGATAAGATGAGATAATTACTTTGACTTGTTTAAAACGTGGAACCAAAATGAATACTCGTCGTGGGAACCGACCAATTGAACCTCGTCTTTGGCATCGAGTTGAACCTCCTTTGGAAGATAATAAATTGCCTGCATCCAGTGATCTCGCCACGGTATCTTGTCCGCGAGTTCCTGATAGTCCACTGATACATCTTTGACAATGGATTTCACATCTGGGTGTTCCCAAACTGGTGCACAACTTAACAAAATCTAAAAAAGAAATTATTCGTATTTTAAAATTAGTAAATTGCTACAACATTGATTTTAATTCAATATAACTTACAATATTTTTACCTTTCCATCTGTATCCATGTTCAAATCCCACCACATGAAAACTGCATGTGCAGTGCCTCCAGTCAGAGCATCTGTTCGAATTTTATTGACCTCATTGAATATCAGAGGTTCTTTTCCAGTCCAATCAAATTTGAAGACAGGCTGTGCGCGAGTCAAAGGAGTGAAACAATTTCTTGGCAGTTGAGATAACTGTATATCGTGTACTGCAGCAGCACTCGTACAGCGTTGAGTTAAGGACGAAGTGTCCAGAAGAATTTGACCAGTTGCTGGATCTCTAATGGGACTAATTTTATTCCACTTGCGAACAGTCTCACTGTCCACTATTTGGGCCCATACTGTTCCACTGCTGGGAACTACAATACAGTCTTCCTGAAAAAAGAGTATACAAGAATTTTTAAAACAAATAAATAATTAATTTTACAACAAATTGTTTAAATGCAATAGAAATCACAAATATTTAATCTTTTTTTTTTCTCATTTCACCTCCAATAATTTTTCCGAAGCATGTTTAAAAGTCGACAGGGCTCCTTCACCGATCAATTCCGTGTCGAACACTTCAGTCACCAGGATGTTAGCTTTTTGTCGCAGGTCGCCGTCCTCTCCCACAGTCAAATTTTGAGACCTTTTGTAGATCAATTTTATTTTATCATCAAAACCATTTTGTTCGATGATTTTTGCTGCACAGGTAGCCATGGGTTTGAAAGCCTGAATTTAAAAGTTATTTTACATTATAGATCAAATATTTCAATTCAATTTGTTTTGTTCGCTTAAACGTTTTTCTGTTTTCAAGTTTCTACCTCGCAGGCAACAATTGAATCAGCCCCACATTTTGCAGCCATCATTGACAACAACCCAGTGCCTGTACCGATGTCCAAAACATTTGCCAATTTTCCTTTTTTATGCATCTTTTCTATTGCAGCTTTCAGAGCAAAATAATACTTTTCGTTCTGAAAAAAAAAAAGGTTTAATTAATTATATTACGTTTCATATATTTAAGAATTCTAAACATTCAATTTTTAATTCTGGTAACAAAATTGTTACGAGTTTCTTTTTTTACCCTTTCATGATCATGCAACATATCAGCAAAAGCTGATCTTGCAACTTCCTGGTGATAATCATAGTTTTCATCCTGCTCTTCCCAAGTTGTGATTCCAGTTATGGGGTTTGGATGCTGTGTAAAAACGTTCATTTTTCGAGACAACCTAATGTTTAAAATTGGTGTTAAAATTCTGATCCCCAGCATCAACTGATTAATTGGAAATCTGAAATGAACAAATTACAATTAAAAAGATCTAAAAAAAAAAAGAAAATAATAAAATCAATCAAATAAAATTTGAAAAAGATTTTCAACAAGATGGATTTTAAAAAATAATTCAAGATTCAACGAATTATAAATTTTGAGTTGAACAAAAACACAAAACGAACGAAACTTATTTTTCTGTTCTACTTTTGTAGGTTAACTCACGTGAGGGGTGTAAAAACGTGGTGAAAGGTATCAAATAACAACAAACCACTAAACCTAATTGTTAACAATGATTCAAAAGTTTGTAATTAACTGTTCGCCGTCAACAACAACTGTCATTTCATCAATCGAATGCAAAAATCCAAAATGTAAACATTGCATGTGTCGCGGCGGACGTTTTTAAATCCTCAGCATTTAAAAAAGGCGAGCTTTCATGACTTGACCTTGATTCAATTCAACAATAACAATTCTGGACAATCAAAATAAAAAATCGTTAAAAAAATCATGTTTCTATTGAAAACACCTTTTTTTTGTCATGAATCTTTTACGCTGAACAAATATCTTGTGAACAAAATTTAATTAATTTTTAAAATGAAAAAAAAAAAAAAAAACTAAATTGTTTGTTTTTGTAAAAAAGGCGTCGAAGTCGGGCGAAATTTTTATATTGTCTATGGACTAACAACAACAAAAGTTAGTAATTATATTTGAAGCGCGCGAAACATGCGTGGAAACTCGATCTAACGATGAGTAACGTTGAGTAATCTCCTCCCAACTTCACGTTTCTTCGCTGACGTTTTAGTATATCACTTGAGTTTAACCTTCAACGCCTATAAACACAATATTACGTAGATTATTCAAGTGTTAACAAATGTTATTAGATCGCACATGAATTACACCATCATAAACTGCCAAAGATCAGGTATCATCGACGTCGCTGATTCGAGTAATCAAATCCAGGCCGCATGCTAACAGCACTTCCCTTTGACGTATTATTTTCACCTCCCAGCAACTTATTTACTCTTATTTTTTTCCTCGATCAATCGAACAACGACATTGAATTCTTTTATATTTTTATTGTGGTTTTTCCAATTTTATCAATCTTCGGTTTTTTTTTTCCTTCAGCAAAGTCTGTGGCTGCTTGAGGAACATACAACTGATTCATCAGAGGTCTCAAAGTTGACACTATTGGATTTCAACAAAATGTCATTTTTCGGAGTCAATGTGAATCCATTTTCCACGCCCATTGGACATCGGATTGGTAAGACCTTGTGAATTTACTAAGTTTCAAAATAACTAACAAATTAACGGTTGACAAAGTTTTTTGATTTGGAAACAAACAAAAGTAAAAAATGGATGCACTTGTTGGTTTTCAGAACAAGCAACCGATGGAAATCTTGCGAGTGAAAATTGGACATTGAATATGGAAATTTGTGACTTGATAAACGAGTCTGAGGATGGTCCGAGGGATGCCATAAAAGCCATCAAACGCAGACTGAACCAATCAGCTGGCAAAAATTATACGATCGTCATGTATACATTGACAGTGAGTTTTTCAAAGTTTAAAGTATAATACAAAAGTCAAATAAATCTCGTAAGAAATCAGGTTTTCATAAAATTACGTTGTTTATTTTGCCTCTTAATCAAACTGTGTCATTCTTTAAGGTATTAGAAACTTGTGTAAAAAATTGTGGAAAACGTTTTCACACCTTGGCCTGCTCGAGGGAATTCATACAAGAACTCGTGAAGCTGATTGGACCGAAAAACGAGCCTCCCACAGTAGTTCAGGAAAAAGTTCTCAGTCTGATTCAAGCATGGGCAGAGACGTTTCGCAATCAGCCACACGCCCAAGGCGTTGTTCAGATTCATCAGGAACTGAAGTCTAAGGGCATGCAGTTCCCTGTCACAGATTTGGACAACATGGCACCGATCATCACTCCTGAGAGGGTATTTTTTTATTACATTTTGTAAATATACATTTAATCTTTGTGAATGCATTGATTCAAAAATTTTTACGACAGAGTGTTCCCGAGACGGAATCAAGTGCAGTTCTGAGCAGTAGTCAAGGTGCAGCAGCAGCTGTTCAAACTGTACAACCTCGGCCACCAAATCAGCCTATCAAATTGACTGAGGAACAGCTCGCGAAATTGCAAAGCGAACTGGACGTTGTCCAAGGGAACATGCGAGTTCTCACCGAGATGCTGAATTATATGACTACTGCTGATAATCAAATGGAACATGAACCGAATCCTGATGATATCGAATTGTTATCGGTAATGTTTCAATGTTAACTGTTTTGTCATTCTTATTAGTAAATTTTTATTTATCAGTAATTTATTATTCATTTTGTCGCGTCTTTTAGGAATTGTATTCGACTTGCAAGGCAATGCAGGAACGTATAGTCGACCTCATTGGTAAACTGGATAACGACGACTTGACCGCAGAACTTTTACGACTCAATGACGAGCTGAATAATTTGTTCCTCCGTTATTCGCGGTTCAAGAAGAATAAAAACATCACGGCGAGTTCGATCTTGGCTCAAACCATCGGTGGCCAATCGTCCAGCGTTGAGAGTGGCGCCTCACAGTCCAAACGACAAGATATTGATTCGTTGATTGATCTGTCGGACACGACTGATGATCTTGCGCAAAATTTAGCAACCACAAGTAATCTTTATTTTTGTAGCAAATAAAAAATGTGAACGTGAAATTACTTAATAATTATAATGATAATTGATGATAATTGGATGGTTTTTATTTTTGTTCAGGTCTGTCGGGAAAAGACGAGGCGAAAAAACGAAAAGATAAGGATGAATTCGACATGTTTGCCCAGTCAAGAACCGCATCGTCGGAAAATTCTAAAACAATGTAAGATGTAATTTTTTTCAGAATTAAGAACAATAATTTATTGCAAAAACAATAATACGAACAAAAAATCATGTTTCACTCATAAGTTTGTAATCCAGTTGTGATCGGGTGATTCACACTCCAATGTGAAACATTACATAATTATTCTTTATTAAAAAAAATGTGCGACGCAGTTGCGACGTTTTTATTAAACACAGTATTTCTTTCGTGTCGCGTATATAGAATTAAAACAAACAACTCGGTTGATTAAAAAAAAAAAAAAAATGACACCGATGTAATTAATTAGGTTATATTAGAAAAAAAATTGAAAGACATCTATATTTATTTATGTAATATTTATTTTTACAGCCCGTCAGCAGAAACAAAAGATTTAAATCCTACCAGCTCTATAGCAAGTTCGGGTAGAGCATCTGGCACCTCCTCATTTGTGCGTATTAATCAAAATTTGGAATAATTTTAACTAAGCTTCTGCAAATCACAAATCGTTTGACAATTATTTTCTTTTCAATGCACGCATCTTTTATTGGATCATTCAATAATATCTTATGTATTTGATTTTCTTTTTCAAATTTTGCATTATTTTATTTTATTTTTTTCATTCAGACACCTGATTTTGAGAATAAGGAAGACTGGTTTCAGTTTACAGTAAGTATTCACTTTTACCCTTTGTACAATTTCATTCACGGCTTTTCAGCAGTTTTTTTTTTTGTTAAAAATTCTTCATCAATTTGAAGTCTTAGTAGATTGAAATATACCGAGACTGAAATGGTGCTTTTTAATTGCAGCCTGGCGGACAAAATGACCAATCCTTAACTTCCTCGGAGTTTGAGCGATTTTTGGCAGAGCGTTCTGCTACGACTGAATCCACTCAAAAGCCAACCACAGGCACTACTTCGTCGACCACAACGACCACAAATTCCACTGTTAATAAGGATCAGGACGAAAAATCTTTACTCGCTCTGTAGAAAATATCAGAACAGAATTATGACGTGGAAATAAGCTATGGCTAATCTAATGGTTTCCTTGGTTAAAGTTCTCGCTATATTTTTCACCTTTTTCATAGCAATCGGTCAGAGGAAAATTAGTCATAGAAAGGAATAATGTCACATTATACTTGTCCGGCTTTTGGTTTTAAAATTGAATCTTTTAAAAAAAGAAACAAAAAGACAAATTGTCACTTAGTATAGCGGAACTTTGAACAGATTTTCTTTTCCTGTTCGTTCATCTACAATAGTAGAGCATTTTGTTGGATTTCAAATGATTTATGTATTTGGTTCCTCTGTGATAGCGAAATAATTTTGTTATGTAATTGTTAATTTATTGAATTTTGTTTTCTCAGTTTGTTTTCTCGCGTCTCTTTCTGTAATGATATAATCTACGAATTATTATCAATATGTTTTTCGTTTCTTTGTGTAGCGTTTGTATTATGTATTTTTGTATATTCTACCGATGAATTTACGTCGCGCATGAAACCATGAAATTGCATTCTACGATTTTATTCGAAAGATACATTCGATGTACCTGTTGAAAGAAAGTTTACAACCGATAAATAATCGCGGAACCTTTTTATTGTTCTCGTCAGTACGATGTATTATCATTTGTAAATCGTCACGTCTTTGAAATTTGAAACACACAAATTCAGAACATTTAAAAAAATTTTAAATCAAAATTTTAATCGATTGTTTTATGATTTTTAAAATATACGATTTATGAAATGTGTATATTTATCCGTTAACGTCGTTTTTCGTTTATATACTGGAATTTTATAACCAAGCTTTGAATTTTACCGTAGTTATTTTATATCTTTTAAAAAAGCGCATGTCTGTCATTATGTATCTGTAAATATTTGCCCTGAAAAAAAAACAAAATCTTAAATTTTTCGTCTATGCGTCAACATTTTGAAACGAACAATTCAAATAGTATGCATTCCTCCGAAATGTTGCATTGTTTTCTTCGAAAGATCTCTCTGAAACTGATTTTTTGTTTTAACGACATTTTTTGTGCCTTAATCTCCAATCTTGTACTTAAGCTTAAAACGAGCATTTCTGTCACTTTTTTGCGGTATTCGAAAAATTGTATCATTTTGCCTTTATTTTAATTTTATCATTGTTTTTAAATTCGTTTTCTTTGCGCTTGCTTTTTGAAATTTGTATCTAATTTTAAGACCAATCACATGGATTCAAGCGACTTGCGTTTGTTAATTTCTGTCTTTATTTTTTGCAAATTTTGCGTGAGACGATGGGACTCTTTGAAATTATTAATATTGTTATGAACACTGTTATTTAAAAAAAAAAAATAAACGTATTATTAAAAAAAGTTTGATTGCTAACATTTATTCAAAATAAAATTTAATTTATTTATTTTAAAAACTTTCAGGTTTAAGTTGGAACTTGTTTTTAGTTTTTGTTTTATCTTTTAAAGATTGAGGTTTTTTTTCAATGAGACACGTCAGATCGGCTTCGTAATTGCAAATGTTTGCGCACACGCACAGTGAGGCACTTGTTCAGGTGCAGTACGCGATTGCGCGTTCGTTGCAGTCAAGCAACAATTTTATTTACCAACTGTTTATTTACGTGTTCAATTGAATTATGAGCAAAAATCATACGAAAGTCGTAAAAACGTTTAGTTTGTATTATTGATCGTGTGTTTTGAAAAAAAATGATTGTTTTATGTCTGTACATATTTTACAAAAGATGACATTTTTGTATTGTAGTGCCTACTATTACGGACACAGCTAAAAATAGAAAATCACACCTCCAATGAAGATGGTAGTACTTGAATTAATCTGCTAAACTAACGAACAAAAATTATAATAAATTACAAAAGGAATTATGAAGAGTGAACTTGAAAATGAACGAGCGTTTAAATAAAAAAGTTAGTTAACTAAAAAATTATAAACATTGTTATTTATTTGTTTGTTAGATAATCAACATTCTTCATTTTGTTGATTTGTTTTAATGTGAAAGAGTTTTGTTAAAAAACGCGAACTTTTTTTAAGTGTAATTAATATTTATTGCTTTGGTTTATTTTTTCAGGTGAGAAGAAAATTGCGCAAACGGAAATTACTTAATGAACACCAGAATGAGCCAAGAAAAAAAAGTATGTTGCAATTTTATTACAAAGTAATGTTCATATTTAATATTAATATTATAATTAATGTAAGTCTTTCCATAAAAATGAAATATAAATAAATATGCAATGAAATAAATTTGCAAATGAGAAGATGAAATTAAAATTCAATTTTTTAATATTATCTAATAATACACACAAAAAAATTTGTGTAATTGTTTTTTTTTTCGCCAAAAAGTTGATTGGAACAAATATTTAAAATAAAAATAAGGAACTTAATGGAGCAAAATATTGTAATAGTTACTTTATCAGTGTATACCTAAGATTTTGAATGCTAATCGAGCAAATTTCATAACAATAATTCGAGCTATCGATTAAATAGAACTCGAAATCGTCATTATGTGAACACAGTAATTATAATTTTACTATTAACAACGAATCCGAGCAGTTTTATCTCCAGTACTCACATTATCACTGCTATATATCACAGCTCCTTCTTGCTATCTTGTTCACGTTGTTTATTGTAGAAAGATTTTTGCAAAACTCAAAATAAATATGTTTAAATTGATTGCTTTTATTTTGGTTTGCTTTTTAGTCCATGATGGATCTCAGTCGGAACCTTACAATTCACGCCCAATTATAGGTGAGTCCACAAAAATGAAACATTCACCTAACATGAAAGTTTAATTTATTATTTACAAAAACGAATCAAAGTTCAAATAAATATTTTATTCTGTAATTTTCCTCAGGAATTTTATCTCAGGAAATGAGTTACCATTTGACAAAATTTTACCCGAAAACTTACCAGAGTTATATCGCTGCATCGTATGTGAAATTCGTTGAAGCCTCAGGAGCAAGAGTTGTTCCTATTTGGTAAAATATAAAACAAATGTTTAAATGAAATTTAAATAAAATATCAATCCTGAATGTTGAACATGTTTGTTTCAGGATTGGCAAACCAGAATCGTATTATAAAGATGTTCTTAGTAAAGTGAACGGGTAATAAGATAACACTTTTAGTTTCAATTTTGATCCAAAATGTCGACAACAAAAATGTTGAGTTGCTTCATGATTTTATTTGCAGAGTCATTTTTCCTGGGGGTAACACATTTTATAATCAGAGTAACGGATATGCGGACGCTGGGGAACACATTTACAGGTAACTGTTTTATTAATTTCTATAATTTATTCTCACTTTTGAGAATGAACGAATTGTTAATTGTAAAAGTGTTATTATTTTGTAGAATTGTCAAACAGATGAATAGAAAAGGTGATCATTTTCCCATTCTGGGGATTTGTCTGGGATTTGAATTGCTTACTTATCTTGAAGCAAATCGACTGGATCATCGTGAAGACTGTTCCAGCCAAAAGCAAAGTATCCCACTTGTTTTTAAAAAAGGTAAGACTAATTAGTTAATTATAAATTGTAAGCTGTTTGGAAATTCTTTTTATACGTTCTTTCATTTTTTAAATTATACAGGATATCGCCAAAGTCGACTCTACAAGAATATTCCAGAAGATGTGAAAAACATCCTGAAGACTGAAAATGTAACTGCAAACTCGCACAGATTTTGTATCACTGAATCGGTACTCAATTGTTCCAAGATATATTTTGATATTTAATTTATCATGTGAACAAAAGAGAAAAAAAATGTTTTAATTCAATTTGTTTAGGGTTTGATAAATGCAAATGTTTTGGACGCATTCAAAATCTTGTCTGTTAACAAAGACTGGAATGGGTTTGAGTTCATATCTTCCTTGGAGCACGTTACGTACCCGATTTATGGCGTACAGTTTCACCCGGAGAAAAATGTTTATGAATTCGTCAAAAACCACAATTTACCACACAGTTTTAATGCCGTGAAAATTGCGAGATACTTTGCCGACTTCTTCGTCAACGAAGGTACTTAATTATTAATGAGATGAATTATTTAGTGCTATTTGATTTGATATCATAACAAATTTGTTATAATCTTTTATTTTTTATCCTCAGCACGACGAAACACACACAGCTTTTCAGACCCCAAAGAAGAAGAGAACTCGCTCATCTACAATTATGATGTATATTATACGGCACCAACGAAATCTGTTTTCATGCAATGCTATTTATTCAAACACTGAATTTTTGACAAGATAGTTTATCAGAAAATATATCAAGAACCAAACTATATATAAAACGAACAAATTAAAAACAAATATAAATCATTAAAAAGATATTCTCAGATTTATATAATTTACTACAAATGAACAAAAATCAATCTATTTTTGTATCAAAAATTGTTTATATCACTGCTTACGAAGTAGTCATATCATAAATTCAGGCATTGAATTTAATAACATATTTTTCATCTAAAGGAGCAATCTCTGACTTTGAGTAGATGATAATTTCATGTAATTCTAGTCATATGTTTTCTAATGTATTAATAAACACCATATCCATATCGTTTTCAGTCGTCTAGGACGAAATACATTGTTCGTTCAGCATGCTTCCGTAGAGTCAATTAAAAATTAAAACTAACAATCATCAGATATACGAAATTACCATAACTTTGAATGCATATGCAACCCATAACCGAAAGAACAAAATAATCAAACATGCAAATGTAACTGACATTGCAAACTAATATAACTAAAGAAAAAAACTTAATAAACTACATTTGTTTGCAAACTGAAAAAAAAAGCACTAAGAAACTAATATTAAATAAAATAAGCTCTTTTAATTACAGGAATATAATGCATGCCAAATTATTTACATTAAATTATACTTATTTATAGAATGATGACATCAATCAAAGATATCTTATCTACAGCAGTTTCTACAGTTGAACAATCAAGATAGAAATCATGTGAACACTTAGTTTTGTGCTAATGAATCTGATATTTTTGTATTTGCGCGCGCTTTAAGGTGAGTTTATATGTATGTGACTGTAAACCTCTGTAATTCATTGATGTGTGTCTTAGTTCAATTCTAGCCGGTAGGCTTATCAAAGTTGCAAAACCTCTATCCGTTAGATTAGAGAATTTAAAGTAACTTTGACTGCGGTCAGTACTTTAACGGGTGACTGTGCAGATGAAGCTACCTTTCATATGCCTTTGGTAAACTGTTTGTTTATGTTTTCACTAGTTGAGAATATATAAAGCAAATATACCACACCGTGTGCAAATTAACTCAATCGAATTAATAAAACCTGTAATAAAATTATTGAGTGAATACAATTTGTTATATTTCTAGTGCGTTTTAAGTTGAGTAAAATATAAATATAGCATGTGTTTATAAGCATCCAGTGACTAATTAATTTTTTTTTTCAGTGATTATTTACACTAATGCGATAAGGTCCTGTGCAAAATATAACGATTAAAATATTAAACAAAATTACACTGTGAGTTCTGATGGATCGCTGCTTCCACTTACACAGCTTTTTCTGGAGTACCGCAAGGATCTTACCTTGAGACATTTCTATTCAAATTATTCATGAATGATCTGCCAGAAGTTTTCAGAATCAGTTATCAATCTTTAAATGCTTCCGTTCTGAATCGGATATCCGATTTCGTATGCCTACTTCAGTCTAATTTAAGATAAAATTCACTACGCAAGCAATCTTGAATAGAAACTGCAAAAAACTGAATTGGAATCTATAACTAATGAAATGTCAGTGAAAAAATATGAACACTGAAATTTTGGTTTACCAATGAAATTTTTCAATATTGCACTTATTAAGCATACAGAATTATAGTGAATAAATATATATTTATTTATATTAAAACAAAATTAAAACTTTAATAACTTGCATTTTGTACGTTCGATGTAAAATTGACTTTTTGAACACTCACAAGTAGCAGTTTGTTGAATTTTTTTTAAATTTTTTCATCCATACAAAATGAAATATAAGAAAAGTTTAGAATATGAATCTTTCATTACTGCAATGAAAAATAAATAAATATAATATTTACAAACAGTTGAAAATAGAAAGTCTTGCAATAACTTTGTAAAAAGTTAACATGTTTTTATCTTTATTTTCATGACTTTATATGTTGGAAGAATAATATTCTGTATTATAAATTGTTAATGAAGGGAGCTTTCATATACTGCTTGTGTTCCGATCATTGTTATCGCGGATACGAAAAATGTATAACTCGCTTCAAGAGCAAAAAATTATTGATATGACAAAGTTTTTTTGAAAAAAAAAAAAAAAAAAAAAAACAATATATTTCTAAGTGAAAATCATACAACAATCTATAGAATGTTTTTATTCAATGATATATTTTTAGGCAGTTCTATAAAAAAGTTATCAATTATTTTGGGTTTGTGGCCTTTTATACCACACTTTTATTTTAAGTTTGTTCAGTGTTTCATAGGTTTTAATTTGATTTTTCAACATACTATACTCCAGGTAAAAACTATAACTATTAAATTTTAATTCTTAATCATTATTTAGTGTTTTTCAATGATTTTAGCATGCAGGATTAATATGGATAAACATAGATAGTGAACGTGCATTTTCTAATTTAATATTATTTATTATCAAGTCGCAACACTTCCTCTATCAAACTAGTTTCAAATATTTATTCAATATTTTTACTTTGAAAGAGGTACCATTACTAATTTAGTTCAATTATTTTTATTGAATTTACTCCAATTATTAAATTCTTGTTGTTAGATCTCAGATTGGGTTTATAGTGACTAACAGTTATTATAAACAAAGATTAGGGGAACTTTT
The DNA here is from genome assembly GCA_030523145.1 of Trissolcus brochymenae. Taxonomy (NCBI): domain Eukaryota; kingdom Metazoa; phylum Arthropoda; class Insecta; order Hymenoptera; family Scelionidae; genus Trissolcus; species Trissolcus brochymenae. The sequence goes on along the minus strand of JAQQRF010000845.1, from coordinate 53,097 downwards.
ATTCGAGTTTCAATAAGCTTCACTCTTAACGAAAGTACTCGCCACTCAATAAATTCCGTTAAAAAAAAAATAATTATTCAGTTCAAAATATCAATATTGGATAGTTCAAAATCACCATGTCGAAAAATCGTAAATATAAATATTCTCAAAAATATAAAAAAATTTTAAAGATGTTAATTTCAATACTAAAAATTGACTAAATACGAAGATTTGTTTTATTAGAAAATATCGAATATAGAAGCGGTATTAGAATATATCGGTCCCGTTAACGGATTTTGACTTCAGAGGATCAGGCAAAAGATCTTTTTAATGTCAATAAGACAGTCTAGTAATCGGACTTAAAATTTATTAAACAAGAATTAGAATAGAAAACATAAAACTGAACACAATAATTCTCAATATTTTAAATACAATATTTAAAAACGAGAGCGATAATTATAACGAGAATGATAAGCTAAACTAAGATGTACAAATTTGTCAGTATACGCTCCGAATCAAACTAAATTTACAAAATCAAGGTCAAATCCAAAAACTATTGTGGGATCCGTATGAGAGCGAGTGAGAGGGATCCGCGCAGAGGGAGATGGGAGACATTCGTTGCTCCTGTGTTTATTACTTCCCCAAAAATAATCAACTGTGAGTGAAACTGAGAAACGTGAAGCTGTGTGCATGTTCTGGGGCACATGTACACTACACTATACAAAGTTAAAATCTTAAAAACGAAATGAAGATCTGTTGGAGTTTGAACACAAAATTGAAGAGCGATGCAGATAGATGTCTAATCCCCGTGGCGATGAACAGGATCTGGTGCACGTGGTTGCATTTAGATTATATCACTATACTGCACGTCGTCGTTATGCGTTTTTCACCAGATACACTTTGTTTAACAATCCCACTTCTGACACCATTGTTATAGTGACAGACGGTTATTATAAACAAAGATTAGGTGAACTTTTATTCGAGGTGCAATACACATTTAGGTGGTCCAGATGGGAAAAAGGACGTATGCTGTTGGGAATTATATACCTAAGGGGCGGTATGTGGAGTTGGGAGTTGGTACAGGGTTTACACAGGACGTCACAGGGAGAAATCGGGTACATGTGTTCAGGTGGGAATTACCAACAGTTTTTTTTTTTTTTTTTTAGAGAAAACGTCTTTATGATGAAGTTTATGGATATCAAGATAACTACTTAGATTCTAGAAAGGTTTATACAAACCAGCGATTTCGTTATTCTTTTAAACTAATGATAATAACTGAATTGTGTAATTCTACATAAAATAAAATCTATTAATTTTTAAAGACATTACATTTTACTTAATAGCATCATTTTTTCACTTTGCAGTCATATATTTATTTTGTATATTAATACCCGGACTATCATTGTTAAAATATAGGTACAAAACGGTTAGAATAGTTCGAAAAACAACAAATGAAAATAGGATAAAAATGGAAGAAGAACATTATTATATAGAACCAATTCATGGATTGGCATTAAAATTGTCGTGTGAACGTTACATGGAAGCAATGATGGGGCCAAATGCTTTTGGACCTGACCAAATTAGAGATTTCATTAACGTAATATATTGTTTGATTTTTCTTTTTCTAGTCTGTAAAGACCTCCAGCTTTTTCTCAAAGTAAAATTATACTGTCTCAGTCATGTAATTCAAAATAACCGTTTCTAAATCTTATTTCAGATTATAAATGAAATAAAAGTATTTAGCATTACCTGCCTTATAAATTCGATAAGCGATTTGCTGTTAAACATTCTCATTTTGTTTATGAATCTAGTCATCTCAAATTTAAGGCCAGACTCTGATTTTGCTATGATTGATATAAAATTTCTATATTAAGACAATTGTCTTCTATAATTACTATAATTGATCAATATAGATTCGAAAACATGAACTTCATGAACAACTATAGCAATCTGCACCATGTTTCCGATGATGAATGTTTGAAGAAATGTCAAAGTTTTGCAGTAAAATACTACAAAGTGAAAAAGTATGTATATCAATTTAATAAAAGTTTAGTTGAAAATTTGCTTTTCAAGTTTCATTCAATGACATTGCTAGATATTTGAAATATTAATTTTAGGGTCAACCGGGGTAAATATCACGTGAATTTGCAAAGTTTACCTTAAAAACTGGGGGGAAAAAGATAAATTAATTAAAAACAGTTCAATTGCATTTTTTTTATATACTGAAACTTGAGAAGTCGTAATTATTCTGGTTAATATTCAAGTTGGGCGCCGTAAATACAAGTTTTAAGGATGTTCAATCCACTCGTATTTTGCCTTACAATAACATCCTTGATAGCCAGATTTATGTAAATGCTGTGTAAACTTTAGATAAAAGCTATACAACAAAATGTAAAATATATATATATAAATAAATATATATATATATATTTTATGAGTATGTATAAATATTTCATATTTAAATATATATATACAATGAGGAATTATATTTATGCAAATTTTATATAAATTATTTGCATAAACGGTGATTATCAGGGATGTTGGATTGTTAAGTTTACAGTTCAAACTGTTAGAGTGACAGTACTGTTCTAATTCTCCAGAATTTACCGTGCGAAACTGTAACCGCTAGTAGTTAAAACAGCAGTTCATTTTTCTCAATGTGTACTTTCATAGTAATGATAACAATTTTCAAAGAAAAATACAATGCAAATCTTTATAAAAAGGTTCGCTGCATCCATCCGGAGAACATATGGCGTATACATTTCTTACGATGTTTTTTCCTCTTTATGCTATTTGTATGTCGTTAGTTACGAGGTAAGTTGGAATAATTTAGCTATAGTTACCCTAGTAGAATTGGACTTGTAAGTTTACGTTAGCCGATGTAGATTCATTTGGCTATAGTACGATACACCGTTTCAAGCATTTTAGATCAGAGCTTCAGAAAAACAATGAAAATAGTCATATTGTTTTAAACACATTTTGAAGACTTTTATTCTCATAGATTTTTCATTTATTTTTGCAGTTTTGTTTCGTTGCGCGCAGGATGATTCATTACCCGTAAGATAACATGAATATAAAAAAATAGAACTAATAAAAATATCTATTATATTGTAACATGGCTAGTGACCGATGTTGATAATGTTTTCAGATTCACCGCGTTTTGTTATGCAATGTTGCCCATGCATATTATTTTAAATATGCCTATTATTTTCACCATATGTCAGGCTTTGATTAATCAATGTGAAAAATTCCGTTTTGACGTGTTAGTATATAAATTTTTTTTTTATTAATAAACAGTACTGTCTTTTTTGCTACCGCAAGAACGTGGGAAGCAAAATTGTTTCGTTATTCTCGACGTTGGCTACTTCTGCAGTATGCCTGATTTTCAATTTATATATTATAATATAAAAATAAGTGTTTATATTAGTTATGGTTCATACTTTCTCCAATTTCATCCTATATTACACAAAAATTATTTACTTTTACTGATGCAAATGAATGAGCCTATATATTTATATTTCCTTAAATTATGTCGACTTTCAAGGAATACTTTACTAAATGTAAGAACATGTCATTGTAATTCGTTGCAACGACAGAAAAACACAAATTTTAATATTTTTAAATGTGTAATTGTATTTATTTTAAATTTTCATTTTCAGATTTTTCGCCTTATAATATCACATATAACTATAACTAGAACTCTCGCAGCTGCGCAACCAGAGTTGAACCCACTATTTTAGACTAGAACTATCGCATATGGAAAGCCAAAATTGGAGCAACTATAAAATGTTATATATTCGTTTTTTTTTTTTATAAATAACGATACTTTCATGAAATTAGTGTAATGATACAAAAACGTTTTAATAAATTCGACGACGCACGTATCAAAGTTGATATTCTTATATTGGTAGACACATAGTTAGTTGTTTCAAAAATGTTTGTCAATTTCATTTCATTTAGATAAATTTCAATTTTAAAAGTTCTTGACTAATTGAAACATTTCATTTTTTTCCGCTTGTACCAGTGAAGACAAAAAGAGGATACATAAGAATGGAGAGCATGAATCTGAAAATTATGACATCTCTATTGGAACCAGAAAAAGAGTCTTAAATCTTCAAATCTTCAATCCAAGTTTGATCACTTTATCACATGGCACATTGAACAACATGGATCAACAAATGTTATTGAATAAAATAATCAGTTACATTAAAAAAGAATGTCTTCACATTAATCCATTCGTTATAATAAATAAAAAATTTATTTCATACAATGGGGCTTCGCCACTTCGTGCTTTCTGTTTTTTGTATATATGACGAATGTTGATACATTTCACAAAAGAAAATTAATTTTTCTAGACATTTACGTGAAATTATATAAAAATAGCGCGATCATTTTTTACATTGAATTTACATTTTAGGGATTGTAAGATGGAAACAATAAACTTATAAATGAGTAAAATTTTGAGTCATGTTATTAGTATACACGATTTTTTTTTCTACTGATACTGTTAGTCATCTGTACTATTTTTTCAATTTATTTGTATGATCTTTCAGGAATTACAGATATTAAATAAAATAATAATTTGAGTTTTAGACCAAATCACACTGTATTCGTTGAAACAATCTAAAACTTGTGATACACGATTTAGTGAAATTCAAATCTTATTAGAAAATTATTATTATTGGAACAGATTAGATCCAATTCAACAGCAGAGAAAGCCTGATTGCTATGTCAAAAGTCGAGATCACTGCGATGATAGTTATCCGAAGGTGATTTCAACATGCGATATCTTAATGAAAACTGAATTTTTCTGACTGAAATAAAAAAAAAAAATTAAAAAAAAAAAAAAAAAAAAAAAAAAAAAAAAAAAAAAAAAAAAAAAAAAAAAAAAAAAAAAAAAAAAAAAAAAAAACGAATAAAAACACAGTTTTGTTTTTCATGTCCGTTTCATTTTCCTCTGATTTTAAACATCAAATTAAAAGAGAATTAGAATTAGAATTAGAATTTTTTCGTTAATTAAAAAATAAAAATTGGATACAAGCTGAGTACATTGAAATATTATTTTGAACGAGATATTTCAAACATGTTTTGATTCAAAATTAATAATGTTAGAATACAAAGAAAGTACGTAAGCTGTCACTTCTAATCTTATTGATTTTATTTCTATTCCTTATTTTACATGGAGGTGTAAATAAAAAAATCAGTCGATAAAACAACGCCCTCATTTTTCTGATTAATACAAATTAAATTACGAAGAATTGGATTAATTACATAAGAAAACCGGAAAATAACTGCCAGTGCTTTTTTTGGGTAGTAAAAAGTACAATGTAATAGATATTTAAGCTGTTTTTAATGGATTCTGTTTGGACGCGAAATTCAATCTATCAGAATAAATGAAAATCCATATTAACGACTGAGGTACGTGTTTGTAAAGAAAATTTGAAAATAGATGACTGGCTGTATTTGTTCACCCGCGCCCTACGAGCTTTTTAGGAAGGTATGAAATAATTTCATATTTTTTCACCGGTGGGGGTGGTCACAATAGTCAGTTGACATTTCGTTATCTGACCAGACGAACCGACGACGATTTCTCTCCTCTCCTCAGTTTTGTAACAATAAAGTAAGTTTTTCTAAACTTTTACTAAGTTTGTTAAAATTTTTAAATTTGAATTCAATTTAAAGAACTTGTTAAAACTATCACCTTTTGGAGGCAACATTTTATATCAATTTAATTTCATCGATAACAAATGGAAAATGACCTGAAATTGAATAGAATTAGAAACGTCATCTAAATATTATATCAAAATTACAAAACAAGAGATCAATTTAATTACAAGCATACTTGTAAAAATGATTAGAATTATATTGTAATAAAATATACGAAACTTTATAAAATTATTTGGTTCGCAAGGCAAGTCATTAACTCGTAACTCATTAATTTGTTAGATTCCCAGTTAATAGCTCATTTTGTTATCTGTTAAACAAAATGAAATTTCGCCTTTCGTCGCTCGTTTATGTTTATTCTGTCCAGTGATCGATAGGTGATAATTGTCCTTTTATCTGTACAATTTTATAATAGAGCCCCTATATAAATTCCCTCAAAAATTGAAACACTTTTAGTCGTTGATTTGTGTTTTGCTGATACACTTATCAGTTTTGTCTTTCAGTTTTTTTTTTAAATTCAATTTTTAGGCGGCATGTGTCAATATGTCAGAGGAAACTAGTACGAAAACCTCCCAAGGACTACCTCTTGATATTATTCCACAATTTTATGATATTTCCCTCAAACCAGACTTGATCAAATTTGAATTTTCCGGAACCGTCAAAATCCAAGCCACAGTAAGTTTTTTGTTTTCATTTTCAATAGACATTGATTTTATTAAATTTTCAAAATTTCAATAAACAAGAAACAACTTTTGGTTTTTATTATTTTTTAATTTTAAATGTTTTTTTTTAGGTACAAACTGCCACGAATGTAATAATTCTGAATCAGTTTGAACTGGACATAACTCATCTCGAAATTTTGCAACTCAACCATCAAACGAATAAGAAATTAATTGAAACGTACGAATTTGATGACACAGAAGAGAAACTTTCAATAAAACTTCGTGAATTTTTGACAGTAGGCGAGCTCATTGAGGTCGTTCTACAATTCAAAGCGAAGTACAATGACAGCATGAAGGGATTTTTCACCTATCCTTACATCAGGTACCAAAAAAAAAAATTTGGAAAATGGAAAATGTTTCGCAGAAATCTCTAATTTTTGACAAATTGAATTCGTTTAATCCATGTTTAGTCCATGATAAATTTGAACTTATTTATTAATAAAATAATTAACATCTTTTTCAGCGATGACGGATGTGTTAAATATGCAACAGCGACGAGATTCAAACCGACCTACGCCCGCAGATGTTTTCCCTGCTGGGACGAGCCGAGCTTCAAAGCGGTTTTCAAAATTTCAATCAGTGTCCCAAAAGGAATTACAGCCTTGTCAAATATGGTAAAAAAAAAAAAACAACCAAAAAAAAAGGGAAAAAAATTATCTTACAATTTATTTATTATCTGATCATACTCCATTTTGGACTCATTTTTTCCGCAACTCAACTTTTCCATTCCCCGATAATAGAACATAATTACTGCCCAAAAAATTGTTTCACATCGCATAATAAAAGGGTGCTTATCAGCTTGGACTCTATCGTGTGACCCTTATCGTTGTTTCTACATCTGTTTCCCTTATTTATAACATAACCGAGGCTATTATTTATGACGGTGAATAAAACAACCTCGTTTTCAATAAACGATAATGAAAAACAAAAAAAATCCTCTTCTCTGCAGCCCCTGGAATCGACCTGTTGCGATTCCGACGAGACGACACTCTGCATCTTCCAAAATACTCCCAAGATGTCGACGTATCTGCTGAACGTCGTGACGGGCGACTTCGATTACCTCGAGGACAAGACCCTGGACAACATCGAGATCAAAGTGTACATGCCCAGGGGCAAGCGGGACCACGGCCGGTTCGCCCTGGAGGAGATCACAAAGTCGCTGCCCTACTACAGCAGCTACCTGAACCTGCCATACCCGATGCCGAAGCTGGACTGCGTGGCGCTTCCGGACCTGATCATCCCTTCGACGGGCAACTGGGGCCTGGTGACCTTCCGCACGTCCTGTCTGCTGGTGGACCCCGAGTCGAACTCTTCGAGGTACGAGCTGTCGAAGAGGCTCCTAATCAGCCACCGGCTGGCCCAGCAGTGGTTCGGCAACCTGGTCACGGTCAAAAGGTGGAGCGACTTTTGCGTCTACAAGGGCCTCGCCTCGTTCACCGAGTACGCCTGTCTGGACCGGATGTACCCCGACAACAACACCTGGCAGCAGTTCATAACGGAGGAATTCCAGAAGGCGATCGACTACGACTCCAGCAAGGACAGGACGGCGATTGTCAGCGAGATCGAGAACCCGGAGGAGCTCGAGTACGTGTACGACGAGGTGCTCTGTTCCAAGGCCTGCAGTCTGATACGAATGCTCGAGTACTGGATGGGCGAGAAGGACTTCCGGGAGGGTCTTCATCTGTACCTGACCAAGTACTGCTACGACAGTGCGACCATCGACGAGCTCTGGCAGTGCCTCGAGAGTGTGAGCGGCAAGCCCGTGCTCAGGGTCATGTCCACCTGGACGTGCCGGCCAGGCTACCCGATCCTCAAGGTCGAGCAGAAGCAGCAAGGTCGGGACCGGATCCTCTCGATCTCGCAGCAGAATTTCGTCGAGAGCTCGGAGCACGTCTGGATGATTCCCTTCCACGTGAAGGCTTCTTCGGACCCGGACACCGTTGTGGTCACGACCATCATCAGCGAGAGGAAGACCCAGCTGGTGGTGCCCAACGTGCCGGAAGACGCTTGGATCAAGGTGAACCCGAGCACCGTCGGCTTCTACAGGACCATCTACAGTCAGGACATGCTGAACGCGTTCGCGCCCTTCATCCGCAACCGAACCATGTCGCCGCTGGTGCGGTTCGGATTCCTCGACGACCTCTTCTACAGCTCCAAGGCCGGCCACGTGTCCCTCGGCGAGGTCCTCAAGTTCCTGCAAGAGTATTACGACGAGGACAACTACATCGTCTGGGAGATCATCGCCAAATGTCTGACCCAGATCGGTGCCCTGCTCTGTCACTTGCCGATCATCGACAGGTTCAAACAGTTCTGCAGACAGTTTTACAAGAACATCTACAAGAAGGTCGGCTGGCTCTCGAGGGAGAGCGACTCGCACCTGGAGACTCTTTTGCGGTCGCTGATCATCGGCAAGATGGCACTGCTGAACGACGAGACCAGCCAGGAGGAAGCCAGACGATTCTTCAAGCTGGATCTCGAGGGGAAGAGTCCCCTGCCTAGTCACATGAAGACCAGGGTTTACTTCTCCGTGATGAGCAGCGGCGACGAGCAGTCGTTGAATGACCTGCTTGACCTCTACGACAGAACAGAGCTGTACGAGGAGAAGAGGAAGATCCTGTCGACTCTGGCGGTTGTCAATGACAGGGACTTGCTGGACAAGGTGCTGAAGCTGTCAATTAGCGAGGACATGGGCGAGCAGGACACCCTGGTGGTCTTCTCGGTGTACTCGTCGTGTAACAACTTCGTACCAAATTGGAGCAGGGAGATGGCCTACCAGTTCATCAAGGACAACTGGCAGATCTTCATAGCCCATTTTTACGAGGAGGAGTACATGTTTGCGATGATCAAGTGGGTCACCGAGGGATTTATGACCGACCAGATGCTGGCGGACGTGCAACTGTTCTTTGAGGAGTACGTCAATCCGCTCTACGACCTGCCTGTTAATGACTGCGTGAATGTGATTCAGAGCAATATCGACTGGCTGAAGAGGGACCAACATTCCATCGAAGAGTTTTTGGACAAGCTGTGAATGCTCGCATAATGCTCGGTGGTTGTTTTTCTTTTTCTTTTTTCGTTTTTCATCGTTGACTGTGTGCTTTTTTGTTCTTTGTACTAAATTATATGCTGGAAACAATTTTTTTAATAAAAATTAACATTTTAATAGTAAATGAACATGCAGTTGGATTGTTTTTTTTTTTTTTCGAGTGCAATAAGTGAACGGTAATCAAGTTATTTAGTTATTTGTTAGTTATTTATTTCATAGAATGGTTTTAAAATTTTGAAAAATCATGTTGAAATGAAAGATTGTAACAATTGAAAGAATAAGAACAAATTGTTCTGAATGAATGTGAAAAAACGTTTGATGATGTAAATCGATCAAAATTATGCCTGTGTGGTGTCAGTTTTATTGAGTTTCTATGACGACGTGCAACTGTTTAGTCATGGAGCTGGATCCGGAGTTCACGTTTGTGCATCTAGATCGTGTCAATTTACCGAATATTTTGAACAAACAAACTCAACAGTATCTTGAAAAATGGTAAAGAAATGTACTTTACGTTCTAATGTACTTCTTTTCAAAATGATTGATCATTTAAAAAACGTTCTCAACTTTTTCATCTCCTTAGGGGTTTGAAAGATAATTTAAGTTTGCAACAATTTTCTTTTAACGAACCACTGCAAGCTTACAATAAATATCATCTAGTTGAGGTAAAATATACTTTTCTTAACAAACAAACATTTTTAAGAATTTGAAATACTAGAAAAAGGGGGAAAAATATGTCACCCTTTCTTTGCAGTCTTTTTTCAAGAGTGAGATCGTTGCTAACAGTTTGAAATGTCGGAAGAATTACAATTGGACAATCGAAGGTAAAATTCGTACAAAAATAATGAACGAAACTTTTTGTATTGATTTGATATAATGATATAAATATAACGAAAATTTCAGGAGTAAAAGCTAAAAAGGTCGATGCTACTTTCGTCCCTTGCAAAGTGACCAATATGATATTCTTTGACAAGTTTAAAAATCCTGATAACAATATCGTCTGGTCGTCTGGCACTATTCACAATACATATTATAATGAGATTGACGGATTTACAATCTCAAATAATTTACAAGATGTAATACGTTGAATACAAAAATAACAGAAAAAAAAACAGACAAATTAAACATTTACAAAATGAATAAAAAAGTGGATTAACAATTGTTTTGATTTGTAATTTAGACATTGTTGAATGAAGAATCGGATAATTACAATTTGTTCGATCCAAATGAAAAAGAAGAATTCATTTTCAAAATTTTCCAACTGCTCGTTTTGGGAGGATCGCTTTGCCAATTTGAAGACGAACTGCAACCTTATCTAGACGTGACGAAAAATTTCTATAAAGATCTTATTAGGTAAAGAAAAGTTTTCGCCAAGTTGCAAACGATATAGTTGAATCAATTCTGTTTTTTTTTTCAGAGTTCAAAAACAAGAAGACGGTGAATTGTCAATTAACTCCATCGTTTTTCAAGTGATTGCAAAAGAATCTGATGGAAAGTGTTACTATCCGCATAACCCGGATCACAGACAGAATGTTGCATTTTTGTGTATCAATCCTAATTCACGTCTAGTCACATCATTTTTGCACCAGTTTAACTGACTCATGTTTGTTACAAACTTAAAAATACTTCTTTTAAATAAAAAGCGTATCAAAAATTGAATAACAACGCACTTGTTATTTAAAAATATTATATTCTTTTATGTAAGTTTTTTTTTTTTCAGTATATGAAGTTTGTTTTATTATATGAAGTTTTTTTTCAATATATGGAGTTTTTTTTCAATACATATATGATTGAATCATAGATATAGTTTTTTGTTGTATAAAAAATGTTCAAGTTTGGAACAAATGTTCAACGATGAGATTATAATTTTAGTACCATCAGTACATGTTCTACTTCTAAAATCTATACACGCATTTAAAGAAGGCAGTTATAAAAATGTATTTACAAAAACACTCGATTGATTGTGTTATATAAAAAGTGATAGAAAACCCTTTTTCAAAAGGATGTTCTCAGACTGTTTCGATTGGAAAATTACCTCAAAAATTACAGTGTACCTTGAAAAACTTGGAAAAAACCTCGAAAAAACATTGATTTAATTAGCTAATTAATTAAGTTTGAACAAATGTGACCCGTACTGGCGTTTTATAATGCATTGGTAAATGTATGATTTACACATTATGATATCGGCAGTACGCCGTGTCCTCAACAAGGTCTTTAGGGATCCATTCCTCGGCAGGAAACTGATTAGATAGTGCAGTTGCGTGCTCCTCAGCTTCTTTCAGCACCCTCAAAAGGTTTCCTCCAACTAACTTTTTTATATCCGACGCCGACCAATACCGATTTCTCGTCAACTCAGCAAGTAAAAGAGGATAGCAGGAGACATCTGGCAATTCCATCGGAGTACTTCAAAAGTAACGAAAAAAATTATAAATTAAATTATTCTAAACAAAATTAAATAAAGAGCTTTGCTTTTGCATATTATAATAAATTTTCATATTTTTTTTTTCAATTCACCTTGATATTCCATCATATCCTGCACCCAATCCTACATTATCGATCCCAGCCATCTTTCTTACATGATTAATGTGAGCTATAATGTCATGCATAGAAGCTTTACTGCCACAATTAAGATGGGCCGCGTCAAAACTGATCATAACCAGACCTCCATTATGAGACTGTAACATAAAAAGGCAAATTTATTAGAAAAATTAGGGGAGAGATTAAATAGCCACCCTGAACACCTGCATATTTACTCTACAAAACTATTGAAAAGCACTTGACATAATATTTACAATTTTTTTTTTTTTTCATTCAATTTAAACAATTTTTACATACATTTTATACAAAATTCAAATTGTTTAAATTTTGTGTAAAAATCTTTTTACACCTTTACAAAAGTTTATAGCGAGTTTGATTTTCAGGGTACTATAATTCACAGATACAAATAAAAGTATACCAAGTTTCGCAAAATATCGTCAGGAACGTTATTGGAGGAATTGCAAAGAGCCTTGGCAGCGCTGTGCGAAAAGATGACCGGTGCTTTTGTGATTGCCAGAGTGTCGCGCATGGTCCTCGTGGAAACGTGGGACAAATCGATCAACATTCCAAGCCGGTTTAGTTCCTTCACAACGGCTTTTCCAAATTCCGACAACCCGTTGCTGTGAAATTTCAGTGTCTCTTCCTCGTTTGGATCTTCACTCACATTCGCATCAGCCCTAAAAAAGAAAAACCATCTTTATTTCTGCTCTTTCTGTATTACATTTCAACAATTTCGAGTGTTTTATTGTATTCACCAAGGTGTGCTGCATTCATGCGTCAAAGTCATATACCGAGCGCCAAGCAAATGAAAGCTCCTAAGAACAGCCATGGAAGCCCCGATGCTATGTCCGCCTTCAATCCCAACCAAACTGGCGATCACCTTGTCTTTGTGAGCTTGTTTGAGCTCTTCGCTGGACGTGACGAGTCTCATCTTGTTCGAGTACTTGGCAGTGAGTCTACGAACCAGATCAATCTGCTCCAAAGTGAGTTGCACCGCGTCCAGAAACTGCGCTTCGCAAGGTACATAAGCCGACCAGAACTGAGCGCTCACTGAACCTTGCTGCAACCTTGGCAGATCCGTTTGCCACTGCGGACCCCAGGACATGTTTTGAGATAGATCTTGATCGAATGCAAAATCACGGATCTTAGTATTTCCGCGGTGTTTCCTCAGATTCCACGCAAATTCGTTGCGGCTGAAAATATTTATAGTTTATTTTTTTCTACCGTTCAAATGTTTTTTCAAAATTGAATATTGTACTTTCTTTTCAATGTCTATAAACTTTTCATACCCGTCGATCAGAGGTGTTTCTGATAATATCCGACGGACAACTTGCAGACGCGCTTCCAAAAAATGTGAACTTCTTAATTCCAGCGCCAAGGGCAGACCAATTCCAGCGATCAAGACACAGCCGAAGAAAAAAAAGCCGGCTGTAACTACCCACTTTCGACCCGAGTTGTTATTGTTGTCTGAAAATAATTTTCTTTTAAACTTCGTTTGTCAAAAAACAGAAAAAGAAAAATTAACGATTCATATTTTATTGTTTACTGTTGTTTTGAGGTTTCTTGCATTTGTCCAAGGAAGTCACCATGTCGTCTTTCATATGATGAATCGCATCTCCGTTTGGCAATTTGCGCATCAGCTCTGGCGACGACAACTGAAGACACGTCTAAGAATACAAACTCATATAAATTTAAACCCAATGAAAAATGTATAAAACGCAAGTAAGAAACGGATAATTAAAAAGAAGAATCAACATTGCAAATGTTATAACCCCATGCATACCTCGAGGATGTCAACTTCTTTCCTCGGTCCTGGACTTGACGAGTGATAAACCATTGTGTCACGATTGACACCGTAAAGCTCATACATTGTTGATGTGTCTAATAATTTTGAAATAACAATGAGATTCCTTCTGGTCTTTGTTACGAATTCACCAACTAAGAAGGTCTTTGCAAAACGTCAAGGACAAACGCATGCGCCAATCTTCTATCGACCCACCGACCAAACATTTTTTCCCTCAATTACAAAAACAATTGTTTAATAACTACAAACAGGTTTTAAATAATTGGAACAACTGAAAAAAAAAAAATATGATGTTGAATGTTTCTGAAATTTAATTATTATTTTAATATTAATTGCAATATTCAAATTTGAATAATGAAATTTATAATAATTAAACAAAACGAAATGACAATGAAAAATAAAAGATAACAGTTATTAAACTTTATTATTATTTTAAAACGAATCGCAATATTCAAAATTGAATAATGAAATTTATAATAAATAAACACAAATGAAATGACACGGCAATGAAAAATAAAAGGAAACATATCTAAAATCTACAGATCTCATTGTTTTTATTTACCTTACCGTTTCTTTTGATAATTAATACTTTTGTTTATATTTTGATTTTTCAAAACAATGAAACAATAAATAAACAGAGGTTGTCACCACTGTACGTTGTTATTATTGTTTATATTCTTCTCGAAACAAAAAAATGCGGACATCAAATAAACAGTAAAATGTAAACAAAACAAAAATCAACAGTTGATTCATTGTTGCAGCTACAGCTTGTTTAATTGATTCAAAAGTTTTGTTTACAAGATCTAATTGTTTATTAGTAAGAATAATTTTTGATGCATCGCTATTCCGTGGCGTCATTTGACCCCCAGCCATCAGATCTCCCAACCGAACGATTGTTTTGGAAACAAACCGATTGAGGGCGCTGCGAAGCCGTCTCGACCCTGAGAGTGTCGCGCACTCTCGCGTGTTTATTAATGTTTGTGTGTTGGTATGTAACGCACGGAGAGAGCGCGAGAGCGAGTTGTCATCTAACAAGTGGTTATCGCAGCTCGCAACCAGCCTTGGTTACGAGAATGCACCAGCTGTCAATTTGACACACGCCATTTATCTGAACACTCTTGTTCCTCCAACTCGGTGAGCAATCTTCCACCATTCAAAACATCTCCGATTGCCTCTGTTGCTCGGTTTTTCTTCTCTCTTGCTCCATTTTTCTCGATACTCTTTTTCTACGATTTTTCTCCCCTTCCTCTTTTATTCCTTAGACATAATAACAAAACGACTAATTCCGTTTGTTTATCTTTGCCGCCAGGATGACATGGACCCAGGTACTGGTCGAACATTACCTGACTTGTCGAGTTTGATCTGGTTTTGTTTCAATTTGTCTGTTGTCATTAATCATAATTGTTTTCAATTTATTTTTATTCAAAACCAAATTTTTTTTTAAGCACGTTTTTTCATCGCTTAACTTTACATTCTGATAGATAAATTTGAAACAAAATTAATGCTTCTTGAAAAATGAAAGATCCGTCTTTGAAAATGATTAAAAAAGAGAGACTAAATGAATAAAAAAATAAACAAAAAAAAAAAGCAATAAAAAATTAAGGTCAACTTTTGTCCGGATTGGAAAGTTTCGACCAAATGAGATTAGGACAATAAAAAAGATCAGGTTTAAGATTTTTTTATTTTTATAGTTATGTAATTAACTTTTTTTTTCTCACTTGCCTTTATCAGGTTCGAGTGTTAAAAACTCAAATCAACTTTTACTGATCTTTTCTCGAGATAAATTCCTTGTAATGTATAATCAATATTCTGGAGATAAACATGTTTGGAGTTTGTTTTAAATTAGTCACTGGCAAAGGTCACAATGAAAAGCCTCCAGACATGGGATCAAAATCATATTCTGGATAAAGAAAAATACAAGACAAAAAAAAAGTCACTCTGACATAACGAACTGAATATAAAATGTGTAACCGAGTTATGTTATAATAATTTTTCGAAAATACTAGACCTGCGCTCATTACATCATTTAGAAAATGATTCAGCAATAAAAATTGTCGTTTACTGATTGTTAGTTGTTGAAACTTTGAGTTTTTGTTTTTTTTTTGTAATAAAAGTTGGATTTTGTACTTTTGCAGAAAGTCTAAGTGTAGAAGCGGTTTTGCGAGTGACAGACTGGCTGCGTACTAAATGGGAGATGAGGCGCGCAAACACTGCTCCAGTACAACAATGGGTTGACTCGATTCCTTCCCTCACGACCGACGAGTGCGATCACGACAGACAGGAAAAGCAGGATGCAAATAAAAGCAATCAGAAAGTCTCAGGACCAAATATGACTGTTTCTTCGGTAGTTCCTAATTCCCCATCTATCATCACGCCTGCAAAATTATGGTAAAACTTTGGAAAAACCAAAACAACAATCAAACACAAAGTACTCATCGACCGCATATTAAAATTCGTTTACTGTGTTCAACTAGTACACAAAAACTAGCTCTTCGTAACTAGTCTTTTTCTCAAGAAGACTAATTAATAAGAATTCATCCAGTGAATTAATATAATTTTTCATTTGATTATTCATAAATGCAACGAACAAATAATTAGATTTTTAATAAGTTTATAAGCTGCGAATGTTTTAAATTGTATAAAAATTATAACAACTTTATTATTGTCTGAGATTTTTGATTACTTTGGAAACAATTTTGAAAAAATAGATGCGTAACAGATGTGTTTGTTCATTTCAGTCCAAACACTAATAAACTAGCCAGGGATCTGAGTGTCCAGTCAGACAGCAGTCATTGCAGCAGCGTGGAAAGTCTTCTGGAATTGCGTAAGCCAGATCCGGAAGCGATTCTCCTAAGCCTTGGATTTGGCGGCAGTCGGTCAAGTCTCGACGACAATGGACCCCTTTCAAGAATCCCGAAAAGGTTCCTTAAACCATCCGCACTCAAAGGCATCGACATCGATCAGTTCATCCGGAAGCAAAACGAGGCCACCGAGTCGCTTGACTCAGCATCCCTTGGCTACCGCGGTCTTACCGGTAACGATCCTTTTAATCCATAATCCCTATTCAAAAAAAAAGTTAATAACTATCAAATGAGACATTGGACATGATTTCTTGTGTCTTGACTTCTGACCTCGACATAAATAATTAATGAATCACGACAAAGTGGTTACTTCTTTAAAAAAAAAAAAGTGTTTCTTCGTTTAGAAATAATTTGCAAAGTACGATTCCAAAGATAATGGTGATTTTGTAGGAAGCGATGGTACGTTATGCGTGCCCACTCGTTCACCACACCATAGACATTCCGGAGCTAGAGATTTTGTAAGTCGTAAAAAGATGAGTGTTGTCTGCTTGCAAGTGAATTTTGTTTCTTCATCAAAAATCATCGAACAATTTTATAGTTATACATTTTTCTTTTCCATTTTGTTATTTTTGCTGTGATCCCGAAGGTTTGTTTAGCGCATGAAAATGAACACACACAAAAATCCAGAGATGCGATGGCAACACTGAGAATGATCGCTTGAATTTTATTACCATTTATTATACTATGTTTGATCATTTTTTGTTGTTTTTATTTTAGTTACATTTTTTTAATTTTGGATACATTTTTGAATTTAGACGTGAATTGTTACAGTGACAATGATAAAGGTTGGAAAATGATTGTTGGTGTTTTTGAATTACAGGGACGCCATATGTAGCTCCGTCGGAGATCGTTCAGAAAATTATCGAACGTCTGCATGAGCACGACAATCAAGACAGAGACCAACAGAACAATCATAGTGAAAATAGGTTTTCAGTTTTGTCACCGGACAACAGGCACTTTCTGGAACAAAATCGGTCCAAGAGTCCAGACATGCGAAAAAAGCGCATGATCATAGGTGTTGTTTCAACATTCTTTAACACAACTATTTTGATTGGACCAATTATTTCATGAATAATTAATTTTTGCAGGTCAGAAATCGTTTGTATTTGCTAAAAACGGCGAATTGATTGAACTTGAAAATGCAGCTTGTCCCTCAAAACATAATCAGACTATCGAAGAGCCGAGAGAAGTAATAGACAAGGTGGCAAACGGCTCGTTAGAAGAGACTGATGGGGACAAGAAACCGTGTAACGAAAACGAGCACATCGCGCCAGACCAAAGACACGAGATGCAACACGCACTTGGTCCTCGCTCAACTTGTGATACAACAAATAGTAGACGGGCGAGTCTTAGAAAACAGCGTAGAATTAACGAGGAGGACGCGAACTATTACTTAGATTCACTGTCCTAACGATACGAGTTGTTGAATGATGCGTTACTAAAGATTTTGTTACTTCTGCGGAGAGTTGGAACTGATTTTATTATGATTGAGGCATTTTATTCATTAGCGTTAGGAATCTATTGTTGTAAATATTGTAGAATTTTATTTCTAAATGTTTTCTTTTTTTTCTGAATTTTATATTCGTGTATAGATTCTTCAATGCACAGAAAATTAGGGATTTAATTTTTTTTTATCGTGACAAAATCACTCTCAATATTGTTACACCAGTTCTAGAATTTATCCACGTTTATTCTTTTGATACTAAAAGTTTATTACTTCAGACAAAATTTTAACAGATATGTTTTATATTGAAAATACGGAAACTTGCACACCAACCGGCCTCGTTCTAAATATTTTGAATAGAATTTGTAGGTGTAAGTAAACTTTACAACTCGTTTTAAGACTTTTGAAAGCACACAAACGCGTTCCCGTCTTGAAATCAGTCAGATCGCCTAAACTTAAACTCGTTTACTGAGTCTTAGTATTAGTTAGTTTGTAAAATCCAATAACTCAAAAGATGTTCATATAGTTTTATAGGAAAAGACAGATTAGTGTCGAAAGTACAAGAAAATATTTGTTTTGTTTTTTTTTTGTTTGAAAACTAAACGCACTTGATGATTTGATAATTTTGATACAAAGTAAACTTTCAAATCATTATCATTTTTTTGACTGTACTATACTAATAAATCTTTCGATTACATTTTAGAACCTGTTACCAACTTTTTATAATAAAAAAAAAAACTGGCGGTTGACGAGAAAAAGTAAAATTTGTCGACATTTTTTGTTACAATGAATGTGGCAGAGATGAAAAAAAGTGTTTTCTTCGCTCAAAAGCGTTGTTACATGATCGTTTAACAAAAAATGAATGTATACTTTCATGTTTATAGATCGAGCATGTTTACAGACTTTGTGCACCTTATATTTATTATCTGAGAAATGAAAACAAAACTTAGATTATTTTTTATACGTTTTTTTTATTGAAATCAATTATCATCAATCATAAAAACTAAAACGAACTGTTACATGATTATTTTCACAAAAGAACGTGTGAAAAATATAAATTAAAAAAATAAACTAATAAAATTCAATTCAAAATCATTTTGTTCTTTTCAAAAAAGGTCAAGGAACTAAATGTATTGTTTCAGATTGAATGTTTTATACGCCGTGTTTGATTAGCCTATGATCAAACGAGAGAGAACTGTTGTAAGTTATACTTTTGTACAAAAGAGAATAATATAATTGGTTGTTTATATTACTGCTAACCAATATGATGAATATAAACATACAACAGGACCAAATTTTATTATACTTCACATTCGCTCTTCCGATTTGTCTTGAATGACGCTTAAAACGATAGTTCACACAATCCGAAATTTGTCCTTATTTACTGTTTAATTCTCCTTGTCATCTCTGAAAAAGAAATCAAATTCTACATTAAACATTTCAAATTTCAAATTATCCTTTTTCAATGAATAAAAATACATGTTGAAATTTAAATTTTTAAATGTATATTAAAACAAAGTTGAAATAGTATAGTAAAGAGAAACAACCTACTTCGCAGCGTCTTCCTGGTCATCTACTGGGGTTTGTAGTTCTACAATAGTTTCATTTCTATTTTGAACTTTAAAGGTCACCTGGGCAGCTAAATATTTTTCTTTGTTATTAATTGACCAGCCAGAATACTGAAATCAAAATGAAAAACCACATCAATTAAATCTAACTATTCTTTATAAAAAAAAAAAAACATGTTTTCTTTTCGGTAAACTGAAATCCTTACCGTTGATGTACTTTTGTATAATGTTTTACTATTTTCTTGGAAAGGTAAATATTTTTGTAGCAAAGCTTTTCCATCTATCCTCCAGAGAGTGGGATCAGCATCACCGTCAAGGTCAGCTTTGGCAATAACAAACGCTCCGGACTAAAAACACAAAACCTTTTTTATTTAATTTGAAAACACAAACTTCATTTAAAAAGATGAAACTTTTATTTACAGTATAATCTTTTGGTGGCTCTCCAGTATCAGTGTATTCATCATATGAGTCTTCCTCCTCTTCCTCATTTTTGCGTCTTTTTCGTTTTGGCTTCTTTTCTGTTTCGGAATCGGATTCGTCCTCATCTTCCTCCTCTTCCTCATCCTCATCTTCTTCCTCTTCATCTTCGTCCTCTTCTTCGTCTTCCTCCGAATGAGTTCGTTTCTTCGCTGCGTTTCTTTGAGGTCGCTTTTTCACATGGGACTGAAAAATGTCAACATTATTATTTGCCCATTTTCAATTGAAACAATTGAAACAAACAATGACTACAAACAACAAACAAGATAGATAAATAAACAAAAGTCGAATTCATTTTAAGAATTAAGAAGAAAGAAATTTGAAATCACAATGTTGAGGTGAAAATTTTAATGAAAATTTGAATTTTGATCAACTGAGGAGGAAATAAAGTTGAACATCGAGTAAAACGTAAACGAAACGAAGGAAGCGATTGGACGCCATTGGCCGGCCGGCAAACATGAGCGTCAAGTGTGATTTTGCTCAAAAAAACGATACACAAAAAATTGAAGCCACTCGAAGAGGTGATTGAAAAACACTGAACAAAACTGCAACTGCGTCAAAAAAACGTTCATCTTTGTTTGATGCGTCATCATTCAACCGGATTGAGCTGCGCAAATGTAAGGGACACGCGCGACAACAACAAACGTAACGGCGATGAGAGAAAAAGGCCCATCAAAAAGTGGATGACAAGGCCGTGGCGAACGACGCGTTGAGGCTCGTTTTCTGAAAACTAACCTCAGACGCTTCGGAACCGTCAGGCGCCCATTCGTCCTCAGAGCCAGCGCCTTCGACTTCCTCAGGATCGTCAGCGGAATAATCGTCCTCGTCGGACACATCCTTGGTCTTCTTCATGTTGCGCGGAATTTTTGCGGCTATTGTAGGAATTCTGAGGCGAGACGGGTGCGCGACAACGCACCAACGAACGCGATGCAATAAGCTGCAAACAATATGGCAGAAAAGTGTCTTTATTAAAACTCGCGACTCGGAGTCGATATTTCTTCCCTCTCGGCAATGTATGTTGCTGCACACGCGGCTTTATTTCGGCGTCGCAAATGCGGCTGGTGGAGATGGCGCTGCTGCCGTTGCCCCGCGCCTGTGAGCACAACAAAAACAAACCGTTGGTAAGAAGAGGATGACACAATTTCGTGTTCTTGAAAGGACACACTCTTTTGGTTATTTCCTGTTGACGTTGAAACTATATACAAATTAAACAAATATTCCAGATACATACGTCATTGAACAAATAATGTTTATTTGTTGTATACACAAAATTTTTTTGCATTTTTTTTATTGATTTGTCAATTTCAATTGTTGGATTTGTAAAAGGACAATAACAAGAAATTTCTAGAATATTAGTTTTCGTAAAATCAGCAAATTAGCAAAGCTAATTTACAGTTGAAATGGGACGTAGAAAAAGAAACACCACCAATAATTATTATTTTTCATTAATAATGAACTTTTGGTCTGAGAATAATACAATTTTACATTTTTAATGATGTAATGTAACAATCATACTATAAACTACAATCGAAAATATAAAAACATTCGTTGGTGATTAATACTAGCTACGTTAAGATAAAAATAATAAAATTATACTTAATTAACTCTATAATTATCATTTATTGAAATAGGAAAAACATCCGCTGTTGATTAATACTGATCAAAATAAAGGGAAAAAAATAATAATAAAATGACTGATGAAATCAAATGACAAAAAGTCTGTCTTTTCCTCCCGATTGCACTGATTATATAGTAATAATTCTAGTAGATCCATTCTGAAACAAAAATTCATACAGAATTTTTAATCATCTCACCATACAGAAACTTGTCAAAATAAAAAAAAAAAGAACCTTCCGATGTAATTTTAATCTACCTTGTCAAGATATGTCCCAATGAGACTTTCTGCATTTGCAATTATTTCTTCATTGAAAGTTGTTGAAATAACATTCACTGAACTTTTTGCATCTTTTATGCTTTCACACATGGCTTTCACGTTTATATTGTCCAGTGCAGCATCCACTTCGTCAGTGAGAAGAAAAGATGAGTTGATGCTGCAAAGAAAATTCAAATTGAAAAATAACAATTTCTAAGAAGGTAAATGAAATAAAATATATGAAATAAAATTACCGGTTGATAGCCAAATATAAAGCAAAAATGACTGCTGATTTTTCCCCGCCAGATAAGTCTTTGATTTCACAAGGAGGTTTTTCTGGGACTTGACAATATAATGCAATGCCAGCCAAGAAAGGGTCTTCAGGATTCAGACAAACCAACTCAATCTTAGCTGAAGCATTTTTTGTCATAGACTAAAAACAAAACAAAAAATAGATCAACAAGTTATAATTTTTTGCATAATAAGTTTTTGTTATTAAAATGAACGTTTTCAATGTTCCTACTTCGTAAGTTTCGTTCAAATTCTCCTGGATGGATTCAATGTAACTCTTTAGAATTTCACTTCTTTTTCTTCCAATCTCTTCAAACGTTTGACTTATTTCTTTCAGATGATCTCTCGATTCGTCCAATTTAGGTTCAAGTTCACTCAGGTCCAAGTCTTCTCCGGCTTTGATCTGTAACAAAAAAAATTGTTAATGGTTGTCTATTTTTTTAATTAAAAAGTGAATATTTACCAGTTCCATGTGACTGATAGTTTCGTTGATGTTTTGCTGCAACTTTTCCATCTCAGTTTGTAGAATCTTGCTATATTCTTTGAGAGATTGTGCATCCTTTGCCTTGACATCGTCAGGTAATTTGCTGAAGTCTAATTCGTAATTGAACCCAGGTTCCAGGATTTCTTCCAGACTGCTCGTTTCAGTTAACTTGTCTGCATTCAAATTTGCAGGTCTGTATAATCCTTTGTTCATGTTCAGAGGTAGTTCACGAACCTAAAAATAAGACCAAAGAAAAATTAAAAACTATTTTTTATATTTTATTGAGTATTTTTTTTTAAACAAATTTACTTCGACAGCATCTTGCAAAATGTAGAATCTTTTGTTTTTCAATTCAAAGATTGTCTGTTTAGCGAGGAACAGTTTCTCTTGCAGCGAGATACACTGCCTTTCCATATCTTGTTGGCCCTTGTCAACAATGTTGAACCTTTGAATTTCATCTTTAAACTGTTTTTTATCCATTTCAATTGCATTCTTTTTCTTGGTGACCGACTCGAACTGTTTTTCAATCTCTGGAAGTCGATTCTCTGACTCTTCCACTTCTTCATCGATTTGCTTCAGTCTTTCTCGCATTTCCTTAAGTTGTTCTGCAAGGAAATATATTTAATTTTCATTACCGTTGTATAAAAATAAAAGTTGAAAAAAAAAGAAAAAAATAATGCAATACCACTGATTTCCCTCATCTTGGTTTCATTAATTCCAATTATATTTTGAATGTTGGCTTGGTTTATCTCCAATTCAGCACGTTTCTCTAATTCTTTCTTGTATTCCCTAATAAAAAAATCATATTAAATATAACAAATAACTTTTCTCGGATGAACAAAACTCGTCAGTTAAAATTTACTCGAAATCGTTTTTCTCATAATCTTGAATATTATTGAAGCCATATGTTTGACAAAACTCTTGAAACATTGTATCTTTCAAAGTTGAAAGTGATTTTTGTTCCTTCAAAATTTCACTGTCAAGCAAATCAATTTCTTTATCCAGTCGAGCTTTTTCTTCCTGCAAAGTAACAGAAACGCACGTTCAATATTTCTAATGAAATTACTTTTTGTTATTCATACTTCTAATTACCTCCAAACGCGGTCGGATGTTCTCCATCTCCTTCACTCGTTTTTTCTGCATCTCTTCCTCGATAGTGACAAATTTAAGGTGAACCTTCGGACCAAGGTTGGCTTCATCTCTCTGTTCAATTTTAGCCAGACGATCCTTACATTCCTCTATCTTCTGATTTACCTCATCCAACTCTTTTTGTATCGTGTCCTGAAAATTGTATAACATTATAAACGTCATATCGTTTTTTTTTCCTCCACGAACTTACTTGTTCGTTCCTCAACTTCTGCAGGACCTTATGATCCCATTCACGTGATCTCATCTCTAAATCCACCTGTCCTCCCGACAGCAGACCCGACTTTCGATATAACGTGCCGTTGAGAGAGACACACTAAAAATAAAAAAAATTAAAAGAAAGATGACTTTAACTTGTATCAATGAGTTTGATTATGAATACACATACGTCAACTTTGTATTTGGTTCTTGTCTCACTAGCAGATTTCGCGTCGTCACAAATGACTGTGTTTTTGACAACAAAGAGTACAGCTTTCGAAATTGACTCGTCAAATGTAAGTAAGTCGTATGCTCTCGTTAATTGTGGGTGTATCCTAAAAAAGGAGAATAATTAATGCAAATTACGAATCACAAAATGTTTCGAAACCAATGAATTGATTAATGAAACATACTTCAACGCATCTTCATCGATCACAAGATCATCAAGTCCCATAAAAGTCACTAGACCCAACTTTTCTTTTCTTAATAATTCTACACAATCAATGGCTATCGAAGTGGATTGCACGACTATCGCCTTCAAAAAAGATCCCATGACTTTTGTGATAGCAATCTGGTACTTTGGATCAACCGGATGACACAAATCAACCAAACGTCCAAACTGAAACACATAAAATCAACCTCAATTATAAGATTTCAATTATAAGAAAATAAAGAATTTGGATCTTCAGAAATTAGTTTACAATTTTGTTTCCAAATTCCGCTTTCAAGATGGAATCAATTTTGGTTCTCTCTGCTTGATAAACTGCTGACTGTTTGTACTCTTCGAGCTGATCGTCGATCTTATCCAATCTTAACGTCAAGCTTAATTGCCTCTGCCATAATTCGTCCAAATGTTTTTGCACCTTTTCCATGTCACCAAGGTCATCTTCTTTCTGCAGTTTCTGTTTGAGTTCAACTACTTTTGTCAACAATTTTTTGTACATCTCTCGTTCGGAGGCAATATTGTCTAATTTGCGATCAATGTTACTAAGCTGGTAACACAACTCGGACTTATCTGATTCCAACTTTTGTATACGCTTGACAATCGGAGATGCAGACGTGTCGAATCGTTCCTTCGCATAAAGGTACGCAAGAGTCTGTAAACAAAGTTTGATCCTCAGTTTGATTTTATCTGAATCGATCAAGACTTTGATAACATTGTTTTAATTAATATTTGTTATCTTTCAATTAATTTTTAATTAAAGTGTCACCTGCTTTTCATCTTCATCGACGTCAACCTCGTAATCAGGACTATCTTTTTGCAGTTCTCGAGTGATAATCAAACACTTCTCCTCCAATTCCACGTTCTCGTCGCTCAATTGTTTATAAATTTCTTCACTCTTCTTGCATCTGGCTGTAAACGTCTTTTTTGACTCGCGAAGACTGCTGATCATCTTCTTCGTCAATTTCAATGATTCTTCGTTCTT
This sequence comes from Trissolcus brochymenae, assembly GCA_030523145.1. Classification (NCBI taxonomy): domain Eukaryota; kingdom Metazoa; phylum Arthropoda; class Insecta; order Hymenoptera; family Scelionidae; genus Trissolcus; species Trissolcus brochymenae. The sequence continues at coordinate 27,581 of JAQQRF010000845.1, read as the reverse complement.
TCTGTACTCGTCCAGTACTTCGATTTCCGAAGCCTCCAATCGTGCCAACTTAACTTTGAATTCGAGTAGCTCTTCGCGATCAAATTGAGTTCTAAGTTTTTCTTCCAAGTTTTTTGATAAGTCATATAGCTCGTTGTACTTTGTTATATTATCAAAGATCTCTTTCTCAATTGCGAGAACATCAACCGTTGCTATCTGGACCGACAGATCGAACTGAAATATGAAATTTAAAAATGATATCTTTATTTCAAATTGTTCATGGATTGAATTGTACGTTCTCTCAGGCTTACAACATCTTTTTCACGGTTGGAACACTTTTTCATGCTTTTCGTTGCTTTTTTTAGTTTATTCACCGTCCTTTGTATTGTCTGCATCTGTTTCAGTTCTTTATCTCTGATCTTTTTGGTCCTGAAAATCCAATTCATTTTATATTTCAAATGATTTCAAGTTTTTTCAATTAAGTAAATGGGAACATTGCTTTTTGTTTTACTTGTCGTATTCCTGTTTGTACGAATCAGAACCGGACAATTTTTCAAAACATTTCGTCCATTCCGAATGACTTCTTGTAGCCAATGAATCTAAATCCTCTTGCCTCAAGATGGAAGTTTGCAAAGCATGGGAAAGGCCGAAATCTTGCAGAACAACTTTGTAATCACTCAGATCAATTTCCTTGAAAGAAATATTTCAACATCAAAATTCAATTCAAATAAATCATATTATTTTAAGAACTTACTTCATCGTTGAAGAAATAACTGCAATCTTGACTGTCGCTGTTGTATAAACGGGACAGAGTAAAATTTTGCTCGTCACTTTCAAACGAGAGCCGAACCGCACAACTACAAAGTTCAACGAAATAATTTTAATTTTTAGCGTTTTTTGTTTTTTGTTTTAATTTTTCATTGAAAATCGAAGTGGCCGATGAATAATAGAAAACAAAACGTATTTACTTTTTAGAACTTCGGCTACCTCTTGGTAACAAATCATCAGCACGGACTCCTCGCAGATCTGCAAAACTCGCAAGCAGAACAAAAGAAACCGCCTCGAGACAAGTCGATTTTCCTTCAAAGGGTATTAAAAATGCATTTATTTCAAAAATAATATGAAACTTTATAATTCGTACAATTTTTTTACCTGTTCCATTTGGTCCTATAATAACTGTGAAATCGTTAGGCGAGAAAGGAATAGTCGTCCTTTTCTTGAAGGATTTGAAATTCTCAACTTCAATTTGTTTTATTTTCACGACCATTTTTGCAGAGAGATCTTTCACCGTGGATCTTCACTGGCAAACTGACCTGTTTTCGATAATTTTGTTCAACCCTATTCTCGGAATTTTCGTGAAATAATTCTGTATCCTTTTCTAGTTAAAAAAAAAACATTGCACCAAAAGTAAACATTGAGCTCAAAGCTCGAAGTATAAACGTTTTTTTATTACAATCATTGAACAATTAATTATGTTTCATCAATTTAAAACTCGGAAAAATAAATTGAACAATCAAAAAGCGTTTTTTTTTAACTATTTAGATGAAAAATCTTCGGCAATTAAAAAATCGTTCTGCGAACTGTTTCAAATTTTGCGTTAAGTTGGCATTCCTGATTCTGTTCAGACAACTTCAAACCGATGTTCAAATGAATCGTAGGAGAAATGTTAAACATGAGTTTTATGAAATGAAAAATTCGTTTGTTGATTTCATGACTAAATAATTGTCACTTTCATCTTTTATTAACTTTTATTTACAATGACGTTTACGCAATAATTTACAATTTTTCAAGAATCTTCGAAAAAAAGAAACCGAAAATTCTCTTCTCAACTGCTGAATAACGTTCCATTCTCGAAGGTAAACGTAAACATCCGACGGCCATGTTTTCGTATAATTTCTTCAATTATTTTTGAAAGAACAATTTGAAGAAAAATTTGATTACGAAATTACTCGAGTTCTTTTTATTAAAACAGTAAAAAAATTACTTTCCGATTGTGAAGAACAGACCAGTTTCGGGCGATCAAATCTTGTTTACGTTTACCCTTTTTTGTTTTGCAAATAGACAATTATTCACACGATTGGCGCTAAAAATACACATCCATTAGATTTTTGTTTGACTCTGTACAAATTCTAACGCTCAGTAATTAAAATACCATATATACTTTTTATTTTGCTTGCAATGTTCTCGAAAAAAAAATAAATAAAAGTAGAGTAAAACCAACGAACTGATATCGTAACACACTAATAACGCATGAATGCTACATCCATCCTATACACCGAAACGTACAAATTGTACAATCGACAGTGACAAATACTGTAGCTTAACAAGAAACGTGGAGTTACAGTGATGATTGAAAAATTAGAAAATTACAATTCTTCACAAATTACAGTATTTTTCACTGAAACATCATGGGTGTCGTTGGAACTAGATCTTCCGACAGCATTGGCGAACTCGAAAAGGGGAAAAATATTCAAGGAGCTTTCGTCTGGAACTGACAACAAAATTTTAACTTCCCTATAAGCACACAATATTCGAAGGACATTTCAAGAACATTTACAATATTCATTAATATTTGTTTAATATCTCTGTATGCCCGCCAAGAAAATATTTTCAAAATATGCCTAGAACATTTTTATTCTTAAATATTCATAATAATATTCTTTGCTTATAGGGTTATTACTAAACTTATTGGTATTAGTTTAATATTTATTATTAAACTAATTGAACGAACCCGCCTTTTATCTCATCTCAAGATCGAATGAAGGTCATAAGTTTCAAGGACAGGGTGACATAGGTCAATTTTTTGTTATAAGCATAATTTCTAAAACCTTTCAGTTGCCAAGAAACAAGAATGCGCATGCGCAGTTATTTCTTGCATCAAGAAAGAGTTTCCGGTTCCAAAATGTTAAAAAAAAAAAAAAAAAAAAAAAAAAAAAAAAAAAAAAAAAAAAAAAAAAAAAAAAAAAAAAAAAAAAAAAAAAAAAAAAAAAAAAAAAAAAGAATAAAGCTAGGCGAGTACAAAGCGTTTTTTGTTTCTTATCCATCATTTACTCTGCATATTTTCACGCTAAGTCAAGGAACTATAGAAGCATAAAGTACCAAGTAAAAAATTGCTCGTCGCGCGAAATTCGAATGTATCTCAATGACAATACGTATCGTAATTACATGAACAGCAGGTTTTATTATCGTGCTAAATGCTTAAGAAGCACTTGTGATCGCTCGTCTGCTTCGTATTAAATGAAACCGCGTTTGAATGAGTCGAAACGAGAGCTCTCAATGATTTGTTCTCTCCTCTCATTGTAAAAAAAAAAAAAAAAAAAAAAAAAAAAAAAAAAAAAAAAAAAAAAAAAAAAAAAAAAAAAAAAAAAAAAAAAAAAAAAAAAAAAAAAAAAAACAACGAAGAGTTCTCATTTCAGAAATCTTTGTTCAATGAACACCGCGTAAGGCATGGTATTAAAAAAATACGACGATTGAAAAATGTAATATCTCTCATTTGGACGTGAATGTATTGTTACCATCTCCTTGTTCTCTCTACAGGTTCTTTGTTTTCTTTTTTTTTTTTTTTTTTTTCATTATATACTCTTTTTGACTGATTACAAAATACGAACTCTTCTTGTTTCTTTCTCTTCATATTTCATTCTTCTTTTTTTTACAATAATTGTATCTTACAATAATTGTATTATTCATTGTCGTAAATCCATTATTATTTTGCATTGTGACAATTTGTGAATGCAAAAAATACTGTTAACGCTGATTATGACACGTTTCGGGTTATTAAAAATATTCTGTACACACTCATTGCGTCCCGTACGAACGTAACGATAATTAATTTACGATCAATCGCGAGCTTGCACATCAAGCTCGTTCGAAACACGTCGAACGACGAGTTAAGAGGGGGAGGGAGTAGATGAAAATTTGCATATACAAAAAGAAACGCACAAAGAGGATCAACGAAGAAACAACAAATTAAATCGGAGGTATATCATTTACTCGCTGCCACTACGTTTCCTCAGTTAATCGCTTTACATCTTTGGCTTTGACGGAGATCAACTGCGCAAATCCTCGAACAATTTTGTTTGTGCTTGTCCCAATATATTTCTGTTCCAAACATCGAGGCGCTGATTTGCCTTTGAGACTTTGTGCAAAAATATAGTAGTCGACTCCGAAATCAAACTAGAATACGAAATCGGTACCTCGCAAACGCTCTGTGGTATAATCAACAGCTGGAACGACAATTTTTTTTATTCCACAGGGATTTTTTTATCGTACAGTTCATCTAGTTTGTTTTTTTTTTTGTATTATTAACAATTTCTACAGTTTATTTATACTTTGTCACCTTTGAGAAATAGACGTAGCAGAGAGTCAACGCGAACAAAACACGGTGTTCCGAATATTCTGAATCGAATATACAAAATTAAAAGCAAGCGTTTTCTGGGTCTTATGAAAATTGAGAAAACGGTTCGAATGACGTTTCACACGCGGTTCGATATTAATATTAATATTACAATTATAAAATCTGCGACCGTCTGTCCGTGACGACAAGTGTAAAGTGGCCGAAAAGGTCTCGAGATTCAACTAGGATTGTTATTTACAGGTTTCCCGAAAACTTTTCATCTTTTCACGAAAACGTGAGAAAAAAAGGTGAGCCTACGTCTCACTTTTCGCTCGGACAAACGTGAAATAATTGTCAACGAATTAACTCGAAAAAAGAAAACTGACAGCGAGCCGAACACTCGAAACAAAATTTCGAACCCAGTTTCCCGTTTCTTTTGACGTAGAGCAAAATATGCATCGGTTATTAAACATTTTTTTCTATGTATGTACAAATTGCGTTACAAAATTTGATTCACAGTTTTCGAGCTCGCTGGATGCAGTTGTCATTTCGCAAGTTTTTGTTTTAATTGTACCCTTGGTTTCGCAGTTTAATCACAGTGGGTTTGTGCGAAATTTGACCGAGTGCGAGAAAATTGCACTTGTTCGAATCCCCGCGTTTGAAATTGAATTAAAAAAAGTAAAAACAAAAATAAATAATTAACAAAAATCGGGCAAAAAAATTAAAAGTAGAGTCTTAAGCTAATGAACAAGAACAACAACTAAATTAAAAACTATGATTAACCGTAAGTACTCGTGATTGAGAAGGAAAAATTCACGTGAAAGATTAAAAATTTGAAACAATTCTCTCACTACGCTTGAAAAAAAAAAGTTTTTTTTTTCATTTCATTGATTGCGATTTTGATAAAAATATATAATCAACAGTGAACTTAAATTAGTAATGCCGTCTCGCGTCGCTATCACAAAATCAAATGCGATTTAATACTTAGCATAATACGCACAATTTTTTTCACTCAAGTACGACTAAATAAAATAACAGACGTTGTTTATTATTTTTTTCTTTTTTTTTTGTACATGGGTTCGAACAAGTCGATCTTCTGAACTCATCGAACTTGCAAGACAAACAGAAAACGCTGACTTGGCCGGTTGGAAATCAATAAACATTTGTACACAGAATGTATCGATTGCAATACTGTTTATAAAAAAAGAAAAAAAAAATTGCTTTTTGTTTTTAGCATCAATGAAAAAACACGATTCTCTCTTTGATTCAGCGAAAAATAGTCTGAAAAAGTCCCGAAAAGTTTGGGCGGTTCCGGGCTTTTTCAGATAAGTGACAAACATCTCATATATACAATGTACACACACGAAAAGCCGTCGCGCCTTGTATTAAAACGCAATTTGCACGCCCACACACAAGCCGGGACAGTTTTATCGTCTCTTTATATTTTATATATAGCTCATATATATAATATATATACTTGATTTTCCACATGTTGAACAGAAACAAACAGGCGAGGACAAAACCGATGGTAAGCCGATGTGAAAGAAAATGGTATCGTACAAATTAGTTTTCGACTGTGTTGAACATGGAAAAAAGTGAAAAACAAAATAGTAAGCTTGCGCCTTAGACGGAAATGATGACTTTCCGAAACGTTAAAATTAAAGGAAGAAAGTAAAACCGCCTGCTGGCAACGCGTCTCTAGGTCTGATTTCTGTGTACCAATCGGGTAGTCTCTAACGTAAAAATTTTGTTTTCACAACCTAACAATCGAGATACGGTCCAGTCTCCCACTATCAAGCAGACGGTAAAATTCGGGTGACGAAAATCGGGCCTCGCTCGGGACAGCGAGGCGTCGCTCTTGGCGGCCTGAAGTCTCGACTCTTCGGCGTATGGCAGCGTTTCGGCCTTGCCGCTGCGCACGTTCAGAGTGCAGCGGAATTCGAGTTATCGACTAACGGCGAGAGGGCTCCGAGTTTTCCTCTTCCACTACTTATCCTATCGGTTTCGTAATGAACGTCTAAGGAGAGACCTGAAACATATCAAATATCATTTCATTTTATTGATCCTCTGTGCGTTCGTTAATGTATCCGTGTTAAAACCGTCCATGAATTTCTCATTTCAAAACTTTGGTTTAGGAATGGTTAGACAAGTTGGCACAGCAGTTTCCTAAAAACCAACCCGATAATTCAAACAAGATTTGGCTATGATATGGGAAATTTAAAAAAAAACACACAAAATATATTTTAAAAAGGACAAACAGATCGTGTAATCGTGTAGAAGGAGTCAAGAGCTCTCCTTAGAGTACCCACAAGACGGGGTAAAAAAAGAAAAAAAATCAAAAAAAAATCGTGACATAACCTTAAAAAAACTCAAAATTTATTTCTTGAAATTGATTTTCACTTAAAGGTCAAGTGTGAGTGCATATTTCTATGTGAAATTTGGCATTCTTGTCATTCCTTGTGTCAAAAGGTACATTCTTTGTCAACTTGTCAAAGTTACAACCAAAAACTGACTTTTTTTGTCATAAAATGTCCAAATCTTTTTGTGAAATATACCAATTGTAATATAACTTGAAAACATACCATGTCACATTTCGTAAACATATAACCAACAAAGTATAACATTTCGAAATTTCTCGACGTGTTTAACACGGAAGAAGAATAAACACGACAGTCAGCTCAGACAATCGATATCTCCTTGGTTATAGAAGATTAAGTTACCGTGAGGATAAAAAATTTACTGATGCTCGTTTATGCGTGCGAATGAAAGTTTCAACTAAACTATTTGGTATCTAATAAACGTTTACAATGGTCGTGAATGTTTTATGAGATGGAGTTAAATACAATCAAACGTCTTGAGAATAGGGGGAAAAGACCTTGAGTCAAAGTTCAGTCTAGTTGCGGTGGAACGATTAACTAAGGTGGAACATTCATTTGTCTGTACTTACAAGATCAAAATTAAAATCAGAGAAAATAAAGAAACGTTTCTTTTTTGCTTTCATTTGGTTTTTGTTATTATAAAAGATAGGTAAAATTGCACCCACCACCAGATGTATCCTTTTCATTTTGAAAGGTGGTAAGCTGTAACGTACATTTTTGATATGCGTATTTACCGGAAGGCCTCCGGGTGGTAGACGAATGCACTTGACCCGTTATCATCGGAGTTGATTCGGGGATGAACGCAGCTACCAGCAACGCACAAATGACCAATAATGAACCGAACACAAACGGAGGTCCTGGCACCAACTAAAACATGAACCAATTGAAACACTCAAAATCGTTTTTTTATAATGCAAAAAGATATTATCATTATTTTGGCATATTTTACATCTCGTCGCGAATTATTGACACAACTTGATATGATACGATACTTACTACCTGAGGCATCGAATCTAGGTGTTGAGTGGCGGTGCCAGTTTTATTGTTTTCATCGATGAATGACGGTTTGATCGGAACATCGTCGTTGAGGTCAACGTGGAAAAGATAAAAGATAACACCGAACATGGCCGGCCCGAGGCCGTTGCAAAGTCCTCGCATCCCTGTAACCATGCCCTGCACCAAACCCTGCTTGTCCGCGTCCGAATGCATCGACACAAATGCGGATATCGCTGGATAAGTAATACTAGACACTGACGCCAGTACACCCGCTGCCCACATCATCCTGAAATTCATTCATTTGTTGAAACAAATATTTTTATATTGTTATAATTTAAATGACAAAGGGAATATAATATCAAATGTGTAGTTACCATATTTGTGAGCCAAAGCCGTACCACATTAATTGTAACATTTCAAAAAGAAGGCCCAGCATTATCGTATGTTTGCTACCAAGCGTTTTCATAAGCGGGCCTAGAAGAATTTGGGCACCGACACTTAATATTCCTACAACGGCAATGAACACTGCCACCATGGCAGCGGAAAATCCCATCGCTAGTTTCAGGTAAACGAAGATGCAGCTATATTGTCCAGCCTCGGGCAAGTAGCTTAAAAATACAGTGACGCATAGCATCAAAATTGTGTGGTCTTTTCCCACCTGCAAAAAACAACACGGTCGGTCAGCAAATGAAAAAAAAACGTCATTGGAACAAAAAATAAATTAAAACAAGTTGCTCCAAATGAATGTTTTGCACTTCTTCTATTTTTATTTGATTTAAGTTAGAAAGCGAGTCGTACCTTCCCGAGTGCAGCAAAAGGATCAGCTTGTTCCCAAGAAATCGGGACAGGTGGTCGAGCTTTTTCAGGCAAGCTTTCAGGTACAGCTACCATGATAAAAAAAACGTCTAAAACTGCAATAGCGGTAGCTAATGCAACAACTACGTTCTCCCCATAAACAGCCATCGTGTAAGCTCCCAAGGCAGGACTTATAACCATGCTCGCTGCAAATGTAGCCGAGACCTGAAAAATAAATGAACAATTCAAGAAGTGTCCTGTCAAAACGTGTATATTCAAATGTCACGAAAATCTTGTCACTCGTCATTCTCAGCTCGTTTTGAGTCGTACATCAAAAAGTGTCACAAAAGCATGGCTATTCGCAGATTTGCACTGACAGTGCTTATGCAACTTTAATTTGCAATCGATCATTCTAAGGTCTGTAACCTTTTTTTGTTCATCAACCAAAGCACTTATAGCTAAAACACTCCTTGTCGTTCCAGGTCAACGGATTAACGCAAATTAAGAAATGAAAAACAAACTTTGAAAAGAGTTTGTACAACTCAAAATAATCATTTTGAAATATCTTTAAATCAATTGGCTTTTCTTTTATAGTTCGTTCTTGTTTAATCGTTTAAAAAAAAAAAAAACGATTTGATCAAGAGTTCTTCAAACATTTGTTTGAATTGAGTTGTAGTTTCGTACCAAACCATAAGCAAGGGACCGTTGACTTTCCTCGGTGACGTCAGCGACGTACGCAAAGACGACGGAGAATGTGCAGGCGAAGACGCCGCTGATGGAGATCATGGCGAAGAACCACCAAGTGTTGATGCTCATAAGGGGGATGGGGGCACAGGTGAAGGCGACCGTGATGAGGAGGAAAAACTTGCGGCCCCAGACGTCGGAGAGCGCGCCGATCAGCGGGGCCGAGAGAAACGACAGGATGCCCTTGATGCCCATTATCAGACCGTTCATCAGGAACGTATGATCCGGGAACGTCTCGTTCAGTACCGCAATGATCGGCATCGTCAGCAGCCCCCAGGCAAAAAATTCCAGGAATATCACCACCAGTGCATGGTACACGCTCGCCTCCCCGACTCCGGAGCTCTATAATTAAAACAAAAATCAATTTTATTTATCCAACCATTTGCGTCACCTATCAATCAATGACCCGTACTTTGTTTACTTCGACAGCATTTATTATTAAACAATACTTTGCTCTTTCTTTTTTACATTCATTTAACTAGACATTTTTTGTTGTAACGCTACTCTGATTTATTTTGTACGTTTTTAAGATGGGATAATTTGTTTTTTTCTTTTTTTTTTTTTTGAAGTCTTTGAGTGTGTTGTTGCTTCTCGTTGTAATTCAAATCACCAGAAGAGATTGCAAATTTGTAACAGCCATTTTCTAGAGAATCATGACACAAATTAGTCAATTTCAGTAGTATAATTAAAACAAGCAAGTCGTCGCCTGATTAAAAATGGGTTGCATTTATACAATCTATAAATACGCACTTTAAATATAAATGCGCAAGGAGCAGCTTCTTTCATATTTGGAATTAAAATATCAACTCGCTCAATTGGTCGTTTCCAAACATAAAAAAACAAACGGAAAACTATAACTTCCAACAAAATATAAGTAGTGCACTTTTTTAACTTACAACGCATAAAAAAAGGAGCACCAACTATTAGCAATTGTTTCATACATAATTATCCACGACTATAAACAAACATCTTTGAAATAACTGAGGGACAAATTAAAAGAATAAAAAAAAAAAAACCCTCGTTTTGAAGTGTAAAAAAAAAAATTTTAATTTAAAAAAAGAATATTAACAGCCTTCGAATGATTATGACCAAGTCAGAAAACGTAACACAGACTAGTCGCGGCACATTTTCGCAGTGCGAACTTTAGCGTGCACACGGTATCTTTTGCAATCGATCAGGAGCTATAACAACTGTCGAAAAGTAGATCACGCGGAGGTTGGCTGTCAACAGAGGTGTTTGGGGTCTGGCTCGGGGGATGACTGAAATTCGGCCTTGAAACTAGGTCTCGGCTGACCTTGAGGTGTTGATAGCATCGCTGTGCGAGGGAATGGGACGGTTGTGTGACGGTGTCCTGGCAGGTGTGCGAGTCGGAACAGGATGGGCCCAGGCACTCCGTTGCCGGGGCGGTTTTTGCCCCGAGGGGCATGACCAGCCCGCGGCCTAGCTCGGGCTCATTGTACACGCGTCAGTGCGAGCTCGGCGCGCTTGCAGTCCCCGCGCGAGACGCGTCATTCGACAATGCAAATGTGGCGAGAGAACGACGGCCCGAGCCGTCGTCCACCAGGCGACCCCATCAGGCCTCAATCGATGCACCGAACCTTGACAGCACGTCAATGTCACTGCGTCGCGATGCTAATACCATTTATATCCGTACACAAAACGCACCACGAACAGCAACCTCGGAGTCGCGCTGCTCAAGCGGACTAAGACCAGTTTACGCAAGAGCACACGAACCTCCGCATTGCCCGAGTCCCATCCCCTCCTGAGCATTGTTCGATATTCGATATATCAACGCGCAACCATGCACACAACCTACCCTGCGCCCTGCTCCAATTTGTTCTGCACAAACGTCACACTATCTTTTTTCTACAATCGAAACGAACAAAAAAAAAACAAAACTTGATAACAATTTGTTCAAACTTTGTTTTTGTACAAGTTGCATTTTCATTTTGTATTTGAATTCATTTGTCTTTTTATTCGACTCGTACAGTTTTGACAATCATCAAAACTACCTCTAAAACAATTAAACATTGATTTGTTCTTAGGTTGGACTTAGACTTGTACAACTTTTTATCATGATTTTTTTTTCCTTGTTAAGTAACTGAGCTGAGGATGTTTCTTATAATCTGTCGAAAAGATAACATTCTTGACATGTCTGATCAACGTGGCAATGTTTATTTATATTGAAGTTCTATGTATGTTAAAGTATTAATAGCGGATTTCCTATTTGTGTCAGTCTTCAGGAGATGAATGAAAGTCAACTTTGACGATTTCAACAAAGACCTTTAAATGTAATTTCACGCATGGCACTTGTACCGATTCTTATCTTATTGTAATGGCACGAGATGATGAGATATATTCACAATCCGGATATGCATAATCAGTGCAAAGTGAAGACATGTGTTCCACCTTAGGCATATTGCAGTTGTTTTTTCTTTTCTTTTTTTTTTTTTTTTTTAATTTCACGCCAGCATAAAATTGGAAGGCAAGAAATGAAAAGAGTTATCAAACTTATTAAAAGGCAATTTGGTCGAGCGTGTTTTTTTTTCTCTTTCAAACAAACTTTTTTGATATAAATATATATATATTGTTTTGACAACGGGGCTAAAATCAAATCATTAAATTGAAATCAATCATTGCTTTATGAAATTTGAATTGTTCTAACGACTCTACAATTGTTCGTGTTTCAAGTTTAACTGTAAATGTCTGCCGCATTCAATATTTGTTATATTTATACACGCCAAGCTGACACACGTTCATGCCTTGAATTTGGTATTCCAAAATGATTGCGCAACATTTGACAAAAACTATTTTTCGTTCATTTATAAACACCTGAATGTGTAACAGACCATTAATTATAAAAGATAACAGATAAGTGGAAAAAAAAAAAAATTAACAATTTTTAATTTGAATGAGTAAATCATTATTTTGTTTCTTTTTTCCGGTCAAATATTATTTTCCATATTTCTGTAATCGTTTTGATGATTGTCGAATTAAATTCACTCCTAATTTTAATGATCTTTCTCAAACTTGAAACTTTTTTCTCGTAATTTTAATTGTTATTATTTAAAACCCCAGAGTCACTGATAAGAATGAAAAAGTGTCTTAAATGTTTCTCAAACACAAATTAAAACAGAAAAAAAAGATAATATTATCAGTTCGTTAAGTGAATGGATTTATAAAAATAGCAACTACATTTAAAAAATCTTCTTTTTCCTTTCAACTTTGAGATCATGTTTCTGTTCTAACACCCCTTAATTTTGTTTTCATAGCTGCGCTCCTGTCAGCGCGTGCGGTTGCTCATAACACCGCAGCTTCTATCTTTTTAACCTAAAACATTGCACCTAACTCTTCTTAGATCTCCGGATGAGCTGAAAATTCGCAAAAAAATGCAACTTTAAAAATCTCCGTCTCCCCCTTTTGTAAACAATCAAAACGACGTCAGCAAAGTTTGCAAAATCTCGTCAACTCTGTCAAATCCGTCTCCGAGAATCTTCCTCTTGACAACTCGGGTTTGCAAACAATTTGACTCGGTTCTGTCAAAATGTCTTCGATGTAACAACAGATTAGAGCAACCGAAAGTCCCCGGTTACTCTGAGTCACACTTAATTTTGATGATAAAAAAAATTATCGCTGATTTGCTCGTTATCACAAGACGAAATTACTCCTGAAATGAAACAAAAAAAAAACAAAATTATTACTCAATTTTGAGGTTAACTTGGCAATGAAAAATTAATAAGATGCAAATGAAAACAAACCTTCCCGGATGTTTCAAAACATTCACCGGTTTTGCAATCGGAAAGAGTGAGAGGAGTGACAGAAACTTTGACAGATTTGACAGAGTTGTTGGCACTTGCTGGCAAGCCAGGTGTTTTAACTGGGGATGAAAGAAGTTCGAACCGTCGAGCGAGGGGACGCGTTGAGTATTTACCGTGATCACACCGTCCTTCATGATAGATTTTCGACTTCGCATGATCATACCGACGACCTTCTTTGAAACCTTGGCGGGCATACTCACGCACTGCGCGCACAAGCTCTTGCGTTTTTTTAATTTCATTAATGTCTCTAACTAATTGACCGAACAAATTGAGCCATCGTTCCGCGAGTCTGCGAGAGCACCAACCAGCTTTGTCCACGCTCAAAACACCACGCTCATCGCGGCTGATTGCCCACTTTGTCACAAAGATTTGCCTCGTTCGCGATGATGAACATCATAACCGACCTGAAGTTGTCACAATACCACAGACCCGGACACCTCACTCCTCCCCCAATGCCATTGTCTGTTTATCTCGTGCAGATGGCGTTACGACAGTTTTTCAAAATTTTCTTTTTTCAACAAAACAATCAATTTTTTACTCTTTATTATTTTTTTAACAAATTGAATAAGTTGGTTTAAATTGAAAACAATTCGTATATTGAGTTGCACAGTTTTGTTTATTTCTACAAAAAGGTTTCAAAATTTAAAGATTTGCAACTTCTAAGATGTAAACAAAAACAGATGAAGGTCAAAACAATTTGAATTGATTTACACAATAATTGGAGAGGTGGCTTGAGGCTTGATGGCTGGTTTGTTTACATAAATGAGTCAAGGTCAGTTAAGGTCATTTCACCTTGGCGCCACGTAGCCGACCTTTTTGTTATTTTTGTTGACTTTTTTTCAGAAATTAACACAATAATTACGCTGTTGTGGATTTTGTTTGCTTTTTTTTTCATTTTTTGAATAAAAAAAAATTAAAAAATATTCAATTTTGAAAATAAACCGCTAAGTTGCTGATAGGATAGTTTAATTAATTGAGAAGTTAAGTATATTGAATTTCATTTTGCTTTCTACCTAAAATATTGAACATTTTATTGACCCATAAAATGGTGTATGCTTTTACGATGTTTTTCCTCCTTAAAATATAGTCAGTTTAGAACAAGTATATAACTTCAAATTCATTGAATAAAAAATGTAATCGATCATATAATAGAACACATAAAAAGCGCGCTACAACCTCTAGTAACAACTTGAAGTTTTGTTACCAAAATTTAGTTCATAACATAAACAATACATCTATAAATATTATCAAAAATTATTTTTAAGTTTATAAAACTGTACAAAATCACCTTAAACCGTTATTCTCAGATGTTTTCATATAAATTTTGGATTAATTGTGTAACTATTGTGTGTAACTAATTGTATTGTATTGTACCGTATTAACTAATTAACAAATTTAATCAAAGTTTTCGTAGTATTTTTAACTGTTTATTTTGATTTAAAGTTCCAAACAAATTTTAATCTAAGCTTAAGATCATAATCTGATATGAAAAATATCGTTTCTTTAGTTCGGCCGGTAAGGTCGTTGCACAATCTTACCGGCTAAGTTCTAATAAATTCCAACTACTCTCAATGTTGTTCAAAAGTGATTAAATTTCAAGCGATTCGTCTTTAAAAAAAGTTTTAATTATTTTTTTTCATTGGCAGTGTTTTTATCTAGCCGGTAACATTATTCTACACTCTTTAGGTTTCAAATCTCGATCCCCGTCTCTCGAATGTGACGTCACATCCGCCCCCTCTGAAGCAGCTGTGGAGAGGAGAGAGGTGGCACAGTTCACACTTCATTTCTGTCTCTGAATCAGAGTCACTCAGGCCGGCCAGAGTTCTCTACAGCAACGTAGCAGACTGTCAACAAAGTTAGAATTTGTAAAACAACTCGGAAAGTTGAGTCAAGATGTACACAAGAAGTAGACAGGGCCAAAACTCCCAGAGCTTCAACCAAGGTAAGAAAACCGATCGTCCCCAGATTGTGAGAATCGTGTCTGTCCTGGCGATTGTCATCTTGTGTTTTGTTGACTCTTGCCGGTAAACGGACAAACCAAAACGGGTAGCCTCGACGGAAATTTTTTTACTGTGTGACGAGGGCAAATCAATACAACGCCGGTGATGCGGCAAGTAATGGCGGCGGTGAATTCTATATTGCTTTTCCTGATCACAAAATGGCTGGCTGGGGTTTTGAAAAAAAAATTTTTTCAGATCTCAATGTTTACCCACAAGAGTGTGTTTACATCAACATGCAACAAGATACTTGTTTACTTGAATCGTTTTTTGAATAATTTTCAATTTGTTTGAATTCTGGCGGTTAAATATTTCAAGGTTTTTGTTATTATTGATCGAAAAGGTTATTTAATTATTGCGCAATGCATTTTATAATGAATAATTGTGAAAAAAAATAAATAAATAAGAGAAATGAAAAATAAATATAAACAAGTTAGATGAAATATTCGTGAGAAAAATGATGAACAAACTTTTTGTAGGGCCAAGACAGATGAGCAACCAAAATCCTCCCCAATTCCAAGGACAACAAGCCGTAAGTTATTTGTTTTTATTTGTAAAAATGCACAATATCGTTTTTTTTTTTGTTTATGTTTACTTGACTGTTTATTTTCAATTTTTTTTACTTAAAAATAATAGTTTTAGAGAGCTTGTATATCAAAAATAAAAGTCTCTTGTTCGAAAATCCGCTTCATTTTTGAATGTAGATGCTTCTTTTATTTATACGAAACTTTTGTATTAGGAGACTTTTATCTTAGGTAAGTCTAATTATATTTCTGAAGTTTTATGGGTAAACAGGTTGGCAATCAATAAGATACAAACAAATTCAAAAACATTGATTTATTTTCATGCACAATTTTTTTTATTCAATTCAAACAAATATTTGTGTAATGTACATCCCCCATCAATTTCCCTCTATTTATATTTATTTATTCATTTTTTTTTACAGGATTTTAATTTCAATACAATATAAATCAAACAAAAAGACGAATATGTATGAAATTCACAATCACCAACATTTCAAATTGACCACCTCCCCAAACTTGACAAAACACAAAAGTTCATCATTTTTCCCCATAAAAGCTCAAAATTGTCAGACAAAAATAAAGAGAAAGAGAGAAAAGAAAAGAATCATGGAAGAAAGTATCAACTTGGAGAGGGGCGCCTGTACTTGCATGTACTAATTAGTGGTCCCCGTCCCCTCCCCTGCAACGCAGGCATTAGTAGCTATACAACAATACCGAGGATGTGCATTCTGCCAGGGGCAATTTCGCCAGTTGCCTTCATAGCGTGAACCCCAAGTCGTTCCCTACAGAAGTCGGTAACCAAACTCGTGGCTAAGCAAGTTCCTCAAATAACCTGCAGAAATGGCCGCCGTCAGACGTTGCATCTCAAGTTGTCCCAGTGAGGGGTACTTCGAGATGGGACGTTTGTTTCTGCTTGTCTTTTGACTGTGACAGAAAAAAAAAAATAAAACAAAACTGTAACTCGAACTTGGCTCAGTCATGAGTTGAGCTTGATAGCAAAAGGGGAACAGAGCTGAGGTCTATGAAGGCAGCGTTTGGTTGCATTGCGAATCAATGCAGATGTGACGCTGGGCCTTGGTGAGGATAGCGCAACCGTAGAGGTTCCTTGTGTAGCGGCGAAACCCACCCTTTGATTGTAGTATCCACCGCAGCCGAGTTTCCAGCCGGCCCCGAAGCCTCCGTCGCAGTTCTCCACCGGCCCGCAGAATGTTCCGCAGTTCAAGAGCCAGCAGCTCCAGTGCAACAAACCGATCCAGCAGCAGCAAGCCAACAAGCCGCCGATCCAGCAGCAACAGGCCAACAAGCCGATCCAGCAGCAACAGGTGCCTCCTCAGAACCAGCAACCGGTCGCCCCGCCGCAGCCCCAGCGACTGAAACCCATCCTGAAGCAGGCTGTTCCTCCAACCCCACCGGTCCAGCCGACTGTAGTGCCCCCACAGTCGGCTAACACCGCCGAGGTAAAGAATGAGGTAGAGGTCGTGCCTGCGGAGATGGACGGACAGGAACATGCCGAACCTGCTAGGAGATGGAAGCGGAAGGCTCCTGGATGTAAGAATTTTGGATACATTTGATTAAATGTGTACATTTGTTTAAGGTGCTGGGTACAAAAACGAGTTTAGTTTTAGTTTGAAAGTCTAATTTTTTAGGATTTGGTAGCGAGCAAACGCCATCTGGATCAAAGTTTTGCTCACATGTCAGATCTCAGTACTTTGTTCAGTGTAACATTATAGATTGTTGATTATATTTAATTTAATACGAATGATGACAATTCACTGCGCAAATTTGAATGTTACGAATGAGAGCGTGCTCCGAAACTTTGTTCTCGTTGAGCTGCTTTGTCGTATCAGGTGTGAAGACAGTTTCTGAATATTGGGAAAAAAAAAAAAAAAAAAATTCAATCATTTGGTAAGACTTGATTTTTCTTTTTTCTATTGATTAATGGATAATTTAAAATTGGTTTTGTAGTGAAGATCAACCGGAAACTCAAACGGATGCGACTGAACCAGAGGCTCAGAAAGACTTTGCAACCCAAGAATGCCATCATGGTTTTAAACGAGATGAAAACTGGTGTTCAATTCACTTTCCCCGAAACGCAGGCTTCGATGAACAGCTCGTTGTTCCTTGTACATGCTGAGGTAAAATTTGATTCATTTAATGATAATAAACAATTGAAAAAAAAAGTTTCAAAAATATAAAAATTAATTTAATAACGAATAACAATCATTTATTTCAGATCGAAGGAAAAACTTATGTGGGACAAGGTCTTTCAAAGCCTTTGGCACGACAGAATGCTGCTGAGAACGCTTTGAAAAGTCTCCTCTTGGAAAAGATGACAGCGGCTTCAATGAAAGCGCGTATCGACGCAGAGTCAGACGGCCAGTCTCAGAATTCAGACGCTGCCGATGGTACCGGGGATAATGCCGATGGTACCAGCATGGAGGTAGTTGAGGAGGCCGACGAGATCCCCTGGAGCTCGTTAGCGAGTTTCGCGCTGTACAAATTGTTCCTAGAATGGCAGAACCAGGGAACGGTCGTACCCGTTCCGAGACCCGGAGTCTCGCCTGGTAAAGTTAAGGCTAGAGAACATAAACCAACTGTTCAAAAGGAGTTGCCAATCAATGCCACAACTATCCATCCTGTAATGCTGCTTAATCAGATGAGGCCCGGGCTGACTTACGTTGAAAGTGAGCGTGTAGGGAATCCTCCTAATACGATTTTCACTCTGGCAGTGGAAATTGATGGAGTTGAATATAAGGGAACTGGTAATTGAAATGAAATATTCCAAGTCAATTAAATGATTTATAAATTTTGTTTTTTAATTTCGCGTTTTTTTTTTTTATTTTCAGCTAAAAACAAAAGAGATGCTAAGAAGGCAGCAGCCAAGACAGCTTTACAGGCATTGTTTAACCTGACGTATCCCGAAGATGTGGTGCAAAAAAGTGACGCCGACGGTGATGTGGTGATGCTTTAAAATTAAAGATATCCGAAATATCAATTTATATAAATTCGACACACTTTAACTTTCAATCATACGCACCTACATGGATAAGTATTCAACGTCGCATACTTAATTATTATCATTTGATATGCAGTTTTAAAAAGATTGCCAGGGAAGGTCAATTACAAAGAAAGACCTTCACAATGAATGAAATATCAATCTTCATATATTAAACTGCTAATTTCCAAGTTTTGGGAGGTATCGGGTTACCCCTCTGGAAACATTGTATTAACTTAGTGAAATGACTATGTTCAACATCAACGTATTAATTTTATGAAATGACTACGTTTAAACTTGTTTTTATTTTATCTATGAATTATGAAAAACCACCGGTTTTTTATTCAAAGAAATAAGATGCAAAAGTTGAATGTATTTTTTAGTTTTAACAAATTTTATTGGTTCACGATTATACATATTCTACAATAAATGTATATCTAATGTGGATCTCAGTGTTTGTCATTACCCTCTAGAGTTTAAGATGTTTTCATTATTAGGTTTATTAAGTTTTATATCTGTATCTACTTTTAATTTAAATTATGTTTTCTGTTTAAATTACGTTTTTTTTTTTTTTTTTTCAGATAATGAAACATGTACAAATGTGATTTTTTTATCTCTCCCTAGGGACCGCAGGACCTCGTCGTTGGTGGGAGAGCCAAGGGTGTTCGTTGCCCGATTTACAAACTTGGAAGCTAAATCTCCTGAATAAAAAAAGGAAGGTCCATTCAAAGTTGCAAATCGGGCAACGAGCACTCGACCAAGAAGCGGTCCGGGTTGCACAGGTCGGTGATGCCTGTGCAACTCAATCATTTCGTTTTTAATGATCAAAGTCATCCCCAAGCCAAGGTTGGAGGACGTGCCGAGGGCTGGATGGCACCAGGGAGAAGGTGTCGCAAGCGACTCTCTAGGATACCTGCCGCCCTTCTAGATGTATTGAAGGCTTGCTCAGGCAACAGGGGCTCTGTCTGAGTCGACTTCCTGACCTCTCTACTCGTGGGAACAACATGGAACCAAATATCAGACAAATTTTAATCAAAATTGAACCCAACTCGGGGTTCGACCGTGTGAACGACGGGGGCTTCGAGGCCCTCCTTGACGAATTCGGACCAGAAATCAAACAATCAACTAGCCTCATCAAGACTGAACCTGAAGACCAACACTCGTTACCTCAGACAGAACCGAACTCCAACCAGACGAGCCATCTTAAAAAGCCAACCACCCTTCCTCCTGTGACCTTGAAAGAACCTAACAAAAAGGTTAACTCAAGGTTAACGGGAGTTCAGAAGAAAAAAATCAATATCTCCAAGAGAAGGAAGAATCTCAGAAGGTCCATCGCCAGGGCCGCCTCTCTGATCTGCCCTTCCACCACCTCGGCTCAAGGCGTCTCTCCCTGCAATATCGAAGGAGTTATCCTCCCAAAGGGGTATCCCAAAGACACTCTCACTGAAGAGCAAAGCAACCTGGTGCACCAGCAGCTCATCAAGTACATGCTCGAGGACTCAACACTTGTCCCAGAAATCTGGTTCCCGCGGTTCAACGACTGCTACTGCAAAGAGGGGGCCATCTTCTACGAGAGCCGGGACTTGACGACTCGCCATTGGGTCATTACGACCTTGCCAAAAATCTCACTCTTTTTAGGAATCGACCTCCACGCAATCGACGCAACAGATTTTCCCAAGTTCATCAAAGTCGAGGCTTGGGTCAAGAACTTGACCTTGGACGATGCACAGTTGCTGAGATTACTGGAGAAACAAAATGGCACCAACAACCCACCGATCAGAACTCAAAAGTGGGTGATTTGTGAGCGCAGCACCCACACTGAGAATGGAACCAGGCTCGTCATCGGAATCGATGAAGAGTCGCTGAAGGTCCTTAGGAAAATGCAGGAAGTCTTCCTAGGCATGGGGAAAGTAAGGTTTGTTTTCCCATCTGAAAAGGATATCCCACCGGATCCTCCGATGGTGAATGGCGTTCCGCCGTTGATGGGATCGATGGTTGCACCGCAAATGCAACAGTCTACTTCGACGATGAACAACTTTGGAACAGCGCTGCAGGCGCTATCGTTAAGCATGTACAATCGACCTATTTGGAACTAGTTATCATGTGATTGGTATTTAAAATACTCAGGTAGAATAAATAAAAAATTTTGATATAAAATTGTAAATTTTGGTTGGTTTTTTTAAAATTTGACTTTCCCGATTGAAAGTAGAACTTATAACTGTGATACTTAGCGGCCGCTGTATGACCTATTAAAAATGGTTGCTGGAGGTCAGATGTAAAATTTATTTTCCAGTTATTGAACTAATCAATTACTAAAAATAATGAGATTGGGACGAATAATTTATAATTAAAGCAAAATTAGTTTTATTAATTTTTTTTTTAATATAAAAAACAAAGAATTAAATGATATTTATAAATTTCAAGTAAATATTCTTCAATCTCCAATTTAAATTAATTTCTGTGATAACCAAGTTTTAAAAATTAGAATTGGAAAAAGTTAAATTTTGAAATGAAATTTGCAAATAAAAGTTAATTCGGTCAAAAAGGAACGTACACAATAATGAAATGTAATAAAAGTCTTATTTTAATTGTATTTTTATTAAAGAAAACAATTAGAATCGAAGTTTCTGGAAGAACCATTTGTTCTTGCCGGATTTGTACCTGAAAAACAGAAAAAAAAAGAGTTAATAAAATCCATCTTAATCTCTGCCAAAATTCAATTAGACTCAAATCAAAATTTGTTAATATTACAAATATTGTATGTTAATATACCTCTCTTCGAATTTTACGCGGGTCTGGAATCGGATCTTCTTCTTCTTCATTGGATCCCTCAAATCTTTCGGCACAACTTTGTCCATGGGAATATCAACAGTGTACCGAGTTGGCATAAGGTGGTTGTAGTTTAAAATCTACAATGAAACAAATCCAATTAAATTATCACATCAAACAAAATCATCAAATATTTCTTTAAAATTCTACAATATAGATTGATTGAAATTATGATCAAAGTATACAGTAAACATTTCGAAAACATTGAATGAAACTTTTTGGGTTTAACGTTCAAAGTTAATCATATATAATTTCAAAATGTTAACTTTTGATGAATAATAAAAATGATCAAATGTAAATGAATACAACTGAGATGTTGAAACTTACTTTTACAAAAGGCTTTATCTTGGACCTCTTGTGGATCTTTCCTTTGCCCATCCGCTTGTGCACTGCCCGTGGGTATCTATCGATTCCAGCTACCAGAGCGTGGCCGTATTGTTTTTCCGCCGTGCCGTCGTCGAAGTGTCGCATGACGATGGCTTTGCGTCCAGCGTACCGGCCGCTGAGGACCAGCACGATTTTTCCTGTTTTCATAATCTTCATGGTGACGATGTAATCACCGACTGAAACAAAAACAAAAGCCGTTACAAAAATTGTAAACAAATTTGATCCTTTTAAACGTTCACTTTCACAGACTAAAAACACATGTAAACAATCATGAAAGATAACCTAGAAACGTAAGAAACGTGACACAATGACAAATCAAGACAGAATTAGATTTTTACTTTGCAAAACACTTTGACTTGACAATTTCAAGCAATTTTTCACTGATTTGTTTTGAATTTTCAGTTTTTCAAAGATTCAAAATTGAAATGAAAGATAAACAAAATATGTTCACGTTATAACACTGGGGACAATTTCGTTGATGATAATTTTAAAAACTATTACGATCGGATGACATTTAATATTGCTCTGATTAACTTTTTGGGGGTACCTTTAATGATAATTAACGTATTTTGGGGATGTTTATGGATTATTTATCATGAAAAAAGTCTCACAAACCTTTGCAGCCAGGAACCGTCGAGAAAAGGGATAGAAAGAGACAACTTTCAATGTCCGCTTGGCCTGAACTGCGACGATGGCGCCACCTGGCGACAGTGAACGCGAACTAAGATCTAACCCAACCGGCAAATTCAATTATGACACAAAAATGTTTAATTTAAATTAAAAGGAATATAAAATCTTTTGTAGAAATGATGGTTTGCAAAATGTTTTATGGTTCGAACGTTTTTTTTTTTTTTATTAAAACTCATTTGTTTGTCACAATTCTGTATTATTTAAAATGGACAAAATACCTTTTATTATTACGTGTGTTATTAAATTGGTAAATTAAAAAAAAAACTTCGGAACACCTCTGATTAAATAATAAAATTATCAATGAAAAATTCCCAGATAAAAAATTAAGTCATCTCTCAATACGCTACAGAATAAAAATAAATAATAAATATACACTAAAAAATAAAACCTTCATGTTATATTATTACAATAAAACTTACATTAAATGCAAAAAATAAAAATCTTATATCAAAAATTGAAGGAATTAAAAAAAAAATGTTGCAGTTGAGAATTCAAAATCGACGATATTTTATCTGGGAAAATTGGTTACTGATATATCATATACAACTAGCATATTAATTGAACGTATTTTATACAAAAACATCAACATCGCAGCTCTAATATAATACAAATGGTTTTACTTTCGCGAACAAAGTGGTTTCAACTTTATTTCAGAAAAGTTTCTTTTCTTTCGGTAGAAAAAATTGCCGATTTGAATGTTGATTGAAATGCGCAGCATACATTATAATACAAATGTAAAATTTGGCGAACACCGATTCAGAATGAGTTGTTCTCTGAGAGATCATTCATTATCTTTTTTCCTTCTTTCAGTGAGAATGGCACGGAATTTCTGCGTCAGTGTCAGTCTCGCCGTTTTGCAGTTCGTCATCAATGTCGCAGATCCGCTGCGACTGTCCATCAAGAGTTTCAGAACTTGTCGTGGCGTTAAGTAAAGGAGAAAGTTTTTCAGCCTCGCTGTCTTCATCCTGATTTTGAGACTGAAACAAAAATTTCAATTTTTAAATTCCTGTTTTTTTTTCCAAGAAGATTAGTAAATAATAAAGGAAATAAAAATTCTACCTCGTAATGAGGTACAGCTTGTTTCTCGTTCACTAATCTCAAAGTGTCTCTGTTTCTCAGACTGGACTGACCGCGAGAGAGGGCGGAATGTTTGCTTCTGACAGCCGGTGAGCGACTGTGAGCTTCTTTTTGGGCACTCGAGTTTTCGCCGCCCTTCGCCAATAGGACGGACATTCTAAATTCGGGCGTTGGACATGGCGCTCCGCTCGTTCTAGGAATCGAATCGCCATCCTTGGCTAGTTTTGATGAACGTTCTATCGACCTACGAAATATGAATCAATTTTTTTATTTTCACTTAGGACTCATAAACAAATCTCATCAATTATTCAACTATCAGTAGAATATATTTAGTCACTGATTAAATATATCAAACTTTGAATTTGACCTATTTAAGGCTTCTGCAGCTTGGATAGCACTTGCTGTGTTTGTGTCAGGTGTGTCTGGAGATTCTGGTGGAATAACCAGTCCTCTAGGCACATAAGGTCCGTTGAGTGCCTCGATCAAAGAAACTGCTTCGTATCCGGTTGGGATATTTTCACAAGTTCCCTGATTATAAAAAATGAAACTCAGTCTCAATAGTTTTTTTATTTCTTTTTGTTAAATAATTTTGTTCAACGTGGCATTGTACCTCAGGAAGTTGGGGGTTCACAGTTATATTTCCAGTAGCTTTTTGCAGTGCCTTGATTTGAAGCAGAGCTCGGAATGGCGCTCTACAAATGGGACAATTGCTAGCCTGGTACCTCAGAGAATCCGCGCAATTATTACATAAGCACAAGTGCCTACAAGGCAGGATCAGAGTGTCGCGAACCTCGCACATGCAGATGACACATTCTGAACCATTGTCCTCTGTGTCTTCGTCTGTTCCTTGCTGTGTAATTACGATCAAAAGTAAATTTCATACATTTTTTTTTAGTTTCAAAGTTTTTGATTTTGGAATTGTACCTTGCCATTTTCTGTGTTCTTATTTTCGATCCCATAAATTTCTTGGAGCAAATAACAGAGGCCATCCACGAACAGTTTTTGTTTCAGTGCTTTGAGAACGTACGAGCCGTCCGAATGTTTCTCTACCACTGCAATTGTTGTGTGTGATTGTTTCAGTTCATCAGAACCCTCTTCGGCAACGCAATGAATCGCTATTGGAATTACCTAAGAGAAAAGTTAAAGAAACATTCAAACTCATGCATAAGTTTTTTTTTCAATCCATCACTTTTTTTTAAAATAAATCTCTGTTTTTATAATAAAAATATTCACCTCTTTATCTGAATTATACATCAATTCATCTTCAGAATACAAACTGGGATCAATAACGTGAGAAGTTTGTGAAAAAAGTCTATTCGCTCCTTTCTTATAGTGATAAGTTTCTGAAGTCATGGAGGCATCTCTTGGAATATATCTGCGAAACAAAGGAGAAAAGGGTGAATGAAACAAAAAATGAACAAGTCGTTGAAAAATAAGGATGCAAAATTTTGCTTACGTAACACCCTTGGATGTGACTTCCTCTGTACAGAAATAATAAATCGTAATAGCGCATTTGCAATCACAGTCAAAAATGAATTCAATGTTGAAATTCATCGGCTTCTTGTCGATATTATCGATACCGTCAGCATAATTTTTCATGTATGATGTTTGTGATGAGCGCACTAGCCTTAATGACTCCTTTCTGATGTTCACTAAACTTTTCAATGTTTTTGTCGGGTCGTTTGGTTGCGGAGGCGGATATGGAAACTAAAACAAAAACAATCAATTGTTCTTCAGTTGCTTGACTTATCAGCTTTTCAAAAAGAAACACAAAGGAAAACTAAACAACTTACCGGTGTCGGCCTACTTCCTAGAAAATTTAAATCTGCATTTTCCCCAAAAAGATAAGCTTCTGGCTGAGGAGTGTCAAATCGTTCGCCACCCATGATAAAATGACTACCAAAGTAACTTCCTAAAAGGATCATTCAATATTAATAAAAAAAAATTGAAGCACACGTCAGCCTTTTAATCTTGGAATAAATCTCTTTGTTGAGTTGTCTCAAATGTGCAATGCCTCATGCAACAAAACAAATTAATGTGCATATCTTAAATTTTATTTAAACTCGTCTCACCAGAAAGAATAAAATTATCATACTGACATTTCCTGTTAGAAATAACATCAAACTCGGACATATTAAATTTCATGAAACAACAATTTGATCTTATATTGTTAAAGTTTTCATCAGGATACGTTATAAATAAAACATTCTGACAGGGAAGAGAAAAATTAGATTTTTTGTTGGTTAATTATTTTGCAACAATTTGGAGGCACGGGTGTAAATAGTGAGGCAAGCAAAGGTGAGAAAAGAGAAGGTTTTAAGTAACTGCTAATTATGAATTCGCAAAACAATGAAATTGATTTTTACCAGATCTTGGAGGATATTTATATGCATGGGTCGAAGCAATGTCAAGTTCCTCCACACTGGCATTTTGTCTGCTCGTCAACGACCCCATTTTCACACTTACAATTACTAGTTGGATATCATTAATTTGTTATTGTGACATCACATTAAAAATCTGAACGAGCCAACGCAGCTAGTTACCAGTTTGACGATTTGATTAAATGTTCCAAACGTCAAAGCCCTCTCGTATACTCTTTATTGTGAATCATTGACTAATGTCAGATGATAGATTGAAAACATCTTAGATTCCAGGAATCTTTAGCAAACAGCAGAATGGCGGCTGGATTTTTAGTTTCTGATACGAAAATAGATGACTCTGAAATCCCTCACATCAACGACATCTGAATAAAGAATCTTAAACTATATTTTAAACAGAAAATAATAATGAAGTTTGGAATTGTTGGAAAGAAAATAAATTGCAATTATTTACCCACGAACAGCGAAGTACTTTTTATTTCTCTGGCTGAGTTTCGTCGGTTTCAAGTATTTTTTGTTTTAACTTTTTGCAAGTGAGATACAAAAACTTATACATCTTTTACTCATCTTTTATTAAAAGTGGATGTGAAAAATTGAAAAGCTAAAGAATAATTTCAAGAATAAATTATCATCGCTGGCTTGTGTCTCGAGGTCTGTAGATGATTCCTCTGCTTTTCATTTCTCTTATAACTCCTGCTGGAAGTCGTCCAGACACTGAGATTGCATAGACTCCTTTACGGAAGCGATCTGTAAGTTGATTGTGAATTTGAATCCAATTAACTTGTAAATTCAAACATTTTAAATTATATTTAATCTAGTCTTTGAATTTGACATTTGACAAGTAAAAATACTTACTTATTCTTTGCCATTTACAAACCCAACTATCGTGGGGACTCATAGCTGCTATCATCCTACAAAAAAAGAACAACAAAATGTAAATAATGAAAGAATGAAAATAATGTAAAAAGAGAAAAAAATCTTACCCATCAAAATTGGAACTTGTACAATCAAAAACGTTATCTTTGTTGTTTTTCATCCTAAGAAATTCGTCACAATTATCACAGCCATCCATCTCAAACTGATCGATCGTCTAAAATAAAAGAACAAGATGTTAAAACTCAAAACTATAACCGTATACAAAATAAATAACTAAAATTCAATGTTTACTTTGATCAGGGAGCAAACTAAACATGCTCGTAAATTTCTCAGATCCTTGGGGACTGTCTCCATTTTCCAACCGTCGGATTGTTTACTTAAAATAAGTAATTTTTAGTTAGTTCGTGTCTTTTCAATGTCACACAACAAACAAGAACTGGAAATGAACAAAAACACAACATGCGATCATGAAGGGCACTCGACATCACTCTGAAGTTGTCTGTTTCAGATGATGTCAAAAGTGACGGTGCTTCCTACGTTACCGACAATGTAACCAACTACCTGAAACCAATACCAGAGGGTGTTGTGGTTCTAGAAAAAACACGTGATACGTCTTCAATTTCGGGGTTGAAAAATAATTACAAAACAAACACGA
Organism: Trissolcus brochymenae; assembly: GCA_030523145.1. Lineage (NCBI taxonomy): Eukaryota > Metazoa > Arthropoda > Insecta > Hymenoptera > Scelionidae > Trissolcus > Trissolcus brochymenae. The sequence continues at coordinate 130 of JAQQRF010000845.1, read as the reverse complement.
GTTCCGTGCATGTTTTCATCAAAAAATTATGTTTTGACAAGTAAAGATGCAAGAAATTGATGAGGGACATCTTCTGATCTCAGATTACAATGAAATTTCGAACGTCGACATCGCGTAAGTTTTGTAAATC
>JAQQRF010000844.1:0-24301 GCA_030523145.1 Trissolcus brochymenae | reverse complement strand
TCCGTTATTTTCCACGTTAGAAACTTCCACTACATTTTTTTAGAAAAGTTTGTTTAGGGTGGGTATTTGAGATTTTTGGTGCTGAATATTGCGATTGTTTCATTAGACATCTGCTATTTTATGGTTTCGAGTTTTTTTTTATCATTGGAAAGTTGGAAACCCAAAATACACTTCCAAGTAATTTATGGCTATGTTATGTGTTTGTAAAGGCCGTTCAGGCGCTCTTTGGTTTGGTCAATAAAGTAATTTTATGTATTGATAAAGTGTATTGATGGTAATTGTAGTTACCATACCTTCACCGACCAGACCTGGCGTACGAGGAACATCTGTACTAGTTCCTCATAGCCATTAAAGTTAAGAAGAAGAAGAAGCCCTTCACCGACACATGTTGAACTTTGTTGTTAGTTATAATTTTATTCGGCAGGACGTAACAATGTTCAAATAGAAAATAATTATAAACCTTTACCTCAAAAACAATAACATATTATTTATTTAGAACTTATAATAAAACTTTTTTTTGTTTAAGAAAATGTAAAATAAGTAATTCATAAAATAAAAAACGAATAATAAATTGTAAATAAATTTATTGTTATTAAATTCAAGTTGAATATTTAAATTGTTTTATAATTGAGAAAGGACAATGATTAACTTAAATTCTTATCGTTTATGTTTACAACTTGTAATAACTTTTAACATGAACATTTAAGTCAGCATCGTTTTTGAAACTAGTGGAGCAGTGCAAACACACAAACGTGGAACCACCATTTTTCTTTTGACTAAAAACTTGATTTCTCTCGAAATATGACTCTGCAAAATGTACTTTTAATTCACAAGCGCTTTTAAAAGCTGTCGAGCAGTTCAAACAAACTGCTTTGAGCTTTGCTTTGCCTTTATCAGAAGTTGAATGATTATTGGCAATATGTCGTTTTAAATTCAACTTTCTGCTGAAATTTCGCTGACAATAATCGCATTCAAAAAACCTGCCCTCTAAGTGTCTTTTGACATGAATGTTCAAATGTGTCTCCAAAACAAAATGATAATGACATTGTTCGCAAGCATAACGTTTTACAGGACGTTTGTGAGTTTTCAAATGAGATTTCCACGATGCTGATTGCCTGAACGTCTTTCCGCAGTGCCTACATTCGTACAACTTGTGATGGGTTATTCTCAAATGTCTGTTCAAACTCGAGAAATGAGCGTAGTTTTTATTACACTTATCACATTTGTGGGGCATCTCCCCCGTGTGATATTTCTCATGGATCTCCAACGACTTTGACGTTTGTGACCGGTAATCGCAATGTTTACACTCATAAGTCATCTTACGCATGTGAATTTTTATATGTTCTCGCAACGAACGTTTATAGATCATACTTTTTTCGCAATATTTACATTTGTAAACTGACCTGGCGCTCTTATCAGTGTGATTTGTCAACACGTGAGATTTCAACGAAGTTGTTTGGATGAATGTTTTGTTGCACTGTTTACATTCGTAGGGTTTTTCACCTGTGTGAGTTCGAATATGAATTTTCATGGCAGATGACGTAACGCTAGTTTTACCGCAATGCTCACATTTATATGGTTTCTTACCTGTATGAATTCTGACATGAATTATCAATGAACTGACCGTTTTGAAAGCTTTGTTGCAATATTTACACCGATAAGGTTTCTCGCCAGTGTGAACTCGTAGATGACATTTCAAAACATTGGGATCACTAAACCGTTTGCCACACTGTTCACACGTGTAAGGTTTTTCACCTGTGTGAATTCTCAGATGTAATTTTAAATGACTAGAACGGTTGAATCGTTTACCGCAATATTTACATCCGTACGGTCTTTCGCCCGTGTGAATTCTCATGTGTTTTTGTGATTGATCCAATCTTCGGAAACTTTTACCGCAATGTTGACATAAGTATGGCTTCTCACTGGTGTGAGTTCTTAAGTGACGTTTCAATATACCTGACTGCGTAAAATTTTTACCGCAATATTCACATTTGAAAGGTTTCTCACCAGTGTGAACTTTTAAGTGAGTTCCTAACTGACTTGACTGTGAGAATCGTTTACCGCAACATCCGCACTCAAAAGGCTTCTCACCTGTGTGGGTTCTCATGTGTACTCTCAAACCGTCGGACCTAAAGAACCATTTATTACAAATTTTACATTCGTATGGTTTCTTTAAAGAGTGTATTTTCGTGTGGACTCTTAGCGTAGATGGCGACTTGTAACTTTTACCACAATCTTTACATTCATAAAGGTTGTTTTCAATGTGGTTTTTTATATGCATTATCAGATACAATTTGCGTTTAAAACGTTTCCCACAATCATTACAAGTTAATATTTTTACATTCATGATACGTTTTGTCGATGTGTTTTTGTAGATGTATAGTCAAAGTATTGCGAGTAGTTTTCTCAAGTTGTTCAAGTCTTCATGTAAAAATTCCTTGAAAAAAGATGAAATGTGTATAAGTTTAAATTTCTACGCAATACAGTACGAATAAATAATCCATAATTGAAAATTATTTTTAATTAATTAATTGTTATTATTTGATTTCAAGGATTTATTGTTCATTTGAAAAAAATAAAAATAAACAGAATTATATTAACAATAGCAAAATGAAATTATATTGAAATTTATTCAAAATTATTCATTACCTTTCTGAATAATTTGGAATCACCCATACACAAAATAGAATCGGTCAACTATTAAAATTAGTTATTTTATCTCAATTCTTGAGATAACTTAACACATGTGGCATGGTTGTGGTTCGCTCTGGATGGCGATCTTCAATTTGGCCCGGTTGATTGATGATGATTAAGAGCGCCCTCAGGCGGCCATTTTTTGCTATCTACAACTGAATGTTTTTTCATCCAGTTGTTGAATACTGACAAGCAGGATCATACTGTTTTGGATTGTTATTTTTCTTTTGGCAATTTTCTGTTGTCGTTTCTCAATTTCAAAGACAATTTAAATTTCGATACAAAAAAATGTGTCAATGTTGTTCGTTCTTTGGTTTCAGTTAATAATTATAATAAAAATTATAAAGTATTACAAAAATGAACAATTTGATTATAAATGGCCTTTATTAGGTATTATGGATACACATTCGTATATACATTATTTTCTGTGAATTATGTTTATTAAAATTTATAAACCTGAAAAATAAAAATAGATATTAACTCTTATAGAATAAAATGATATGGAAAATTGCCAAGTACGAATCAACCTAACATGTTATTGAAAAATCAAGATAAAATTAAAATGTCAATAAAACTCATTCTTTGAAAAGAAAAAAAATCCAAGTACTAAATGATTTTGCATACTAGATCATGAATAAACGAAAATTAAACAAATTTTGACCGTAAATCATGGAGGAAATTGAAATAAATGATGACCTTTTGAAAACATAGATATTATTAGCACTTAAATTTTTGTTTCATGTTTCAGTAGAATGTTATATTTTTACGTTATCATTACCTCTTGAAATTGTTCAATTAATAAAATGGATTTGTACTACAATTTTTTAACGCTATTATTTATTTATTATTTAGTCCATACCAGAAACACGATGTTTTTGGTCGACTAAATTGTAACCAAGACCATCGTAGACAACGTGCACCCAATAGTGAATAACATCGCCGTTTTTAAGCTCGGTTGTACGATCCTGGTAAGTCCAACGACCATTTCGTTGTTTTACAATATCCCTAGCTATAGCCCCGGCTTCCAAGCCATCAAATTCGCTGTTTATATTTATATGATATGCCACCAATGTTATTCCAGGCTTATCTGTAATAAAAATTAACAATATAAGGTTAAAATCTAAAAATAATAAATCCTCACAAATAATTATTCAAAAGAAACATATATTTGACGTATGTAAAATCCACGGAAAACTTATCTAAGTTTTACAATTCTAAAATATATCCATTTCAGCGGTACTGATTTTAAGACATTTTGAAAATGAAAAAAAAAACGAATTACTAATATATTTAAAATATATTTAATAGTACTATACCAGGAATAGAAATTCGTAGTCCTTGAGGACTGAGTGGCTCAACTGTAGCTGTTGGTGGCTGAAAACGTGCTCCAAAAACTATTGTGCTCCAAAAACAAATTACGAGTTGAAAAACCAAAATTATTTTCATAGCTAACATTTTTAATACTTTAATTCAGGGGAGACGATAGTAGCACGAAGGTGATGGAATGAATAAATGTATGAAATTGTTTTCCTGCTTGTTTGAATATACTTTTCCGCGTTGAGATAAAAACGTTTATAACATCAACGACAAGAATTACGACGAAAGGTTACAGATTGCATATTAATCTTACGACCTGTACACAACTCATGATTGTGGATCTCTCTTGCACTTATATCTGATTAAATAATGCTGCGTATACATGTCGATTGACGCATCAACATCAGTAACATATAAACATTTATATTAATAAAACTGTTTTGCTTGCTTTAAATATCAATCTCTTCTGAAAAAGAGACAGGAATAAAATATTACTCAACATGTATGTTATGGTAAAACTTTTTTAGACTGTCACTATAAACGAAATGTATATCAATTTGTTTACTGGCAATTTCTAATTTCACAAACCAATTAAGTTCTGAAAAACAATTATGTGACATTTTTAGCTGCAAAAAAGATATTTTTTACAGAACTGGCAGAGCGGAACTGAATATATTTCTCAAGCTGGTTAGTCTCAAAGGAAATCTAATGCAAATTTAAGTTAATAAACAAATATCTCCGAAATAAATTACATTCTCACGTTTTGACTTGAAACCATACTTTGACTCAAAATAATATAATGAATCGTAATTTTACATAATTGTTCAAAAGTTTGCACCACAACAGCAAGAGAACGTGTTTAAGCATTATTTCTTGTTCATTAAAAAAAAATTCTTTGATCCTGCTAAATCTTTTAGTCGTTGCTGTTAAATGGAATATTGATAATTTTAATTGTTGTTGTTGTTTCGATAAAAAAAAAAGAAATTAGTATGGTATCATGAAAGTTAAAATATCTTTTTTTCGGATAGTTGAATTGTATTCGTAATTGAATACGAATTTTGAGTATTTTGCAAATATATAAAGACTTGAAAGTTGTATTAGCATTTTAAAGATTTTTATTCATTTGTTCGTGCTTTAGTGTATTGAGAAAATGAAGAATTTCAAACCATTCATAGCTGCCTTTATTATTTTCTGTTTTTTGGTAAAAAGAAACTGTGTACTATTTTTCTATTAAAATAGGGGCTGAATTAACTATTTAATTGGTTAAATAATGTACTTGAGAGCGAATTCTTGCAAAATATATGAGAAATGGAACTTCTTATAATAAGAATCTTACGTGATTATTTTTAAAGCCTATTTATATTTCTAGCAATTTTTTGACGGCAAAAACTCTGTTGGTGTTTTTGCAAAACATCAAAAAACGTCCAAAGATGATTCTGCCATCAGCGATGCCATAATAAGTCCCGAAAGTGTAAGTGAGATATAAATTTTCTTATTTTAAGAATTTTAAATAATTATTGTTAAACCCTAATAATATTTTTAGATATTAGCTATCGGCGAAGTCTCTAACGGAATAATATCTAATGGTCGAAAATTGATCAATGATCTCTACAACAAATGAGAGGTGGTGTTTTCAGTAGTGGAATTAATAACCAAGGAGAGAAACCCTCTGCTTCTTATTATGTTTTGGTTACTCAAAATAAAAAACTTCTTCCATTAAGTTTAAAGTTCTTATTATTGTACCTTAATCATATTTTTAAAAAATGGGTGGTGGTCATTGAGTCAGAATTTTTTACTGTACCTAAAATCAGCTATTCTGAGATGATAAAACTCTCATTTATCAAAAAGAATATCTTTTGCAGACCTCATTTTAAAAGAACACTTGGTTGGTACACGTTCATCGAAATGTAAAGAGGGTAATTTTTACACATTATGACTTAATAAAAAACCCAAAATTAATTGCGTTCACACGTTTCGACTTGAAATCTTACTTTGACTCAAAATAATATAATGAATCGTAATTTTACATGATTGTACAGAAGTTTGCATCATAACAGCTAGAGAACGTGTTTGAGCATTATTTCTTGTTCATTAAAAAAAAAGTTCTTTGATCCTGCTAAATCTTTTTGTCGTTGCCGTTAAGTGGAATATTGATAATTTTAATTATTGTTGTTGTTTCGATAAAAAAAAGAAATTAGTATGGTATCATGAAAGTTAAAAAATCTTTTTTTCGGATAGTTGGAGTTAATTGAATACGAATTTTGAGTATTTTGCAAATATATAAATGTTTGAAAGGTGTACTAGCATTTTAAAGATTTTTCTTCATTTGTTCGCGCTTTAGTGTATCGAGAAAATGAAGAATTTCAAACCATTCGTTGCTGCCTTTATTATTTTGGGGTTTTCGGTAAAAATACACTCTATTATTTTTGTGTTAAAATTGAATAATAAAATAAAATGATGATTCATGTTGATTTGTGATAGAACTTTGTATGAAAAATATAATCTTTGGGATATTATAAAATGCGTGTTAGACACAAATTTATAAATTTTCAAAGTTATGAATTTTAAGTGTTGAAATGAATTGTGAAATGAATACTGAAAATCTAGGGCTTGTCAAAATATAAGCCATACTAAAATTAAAATGTGATCCTTAATTTTGGTGGTGGTGTAAGTTAAAAAAAATTAATTTTGATATTAAATTTGGTTTATTTTTTCACTCCAATTAAATAGGCAAAAACTATTGCAATGGCACGTGTTGGTGCCACTAATAGAATGATTACCCCAGGAGTAAGTGAGATAATATATTTTTAAGTTTAAGAATCTTAATTGTTATTATTGAACCGCAATAATATTTTTTAGCTATTAGTTGCCGGCCAAGGCTCTCTTGGTGTAATAGCAAATAGTCAGAGAACGGGTAGAAGAATTCTTGAAGACGTTTTAGATGATTCACCAATAAATCCCTCAAATGTAAGTGAGATATACAATTTCTGATTTCATGATTATGAATTGATTATTGTTGAACCTTAATAATATTTTTAGATAGCATCTGTCGGTCAAAACGCTATTGGTCTAATAGCAAATAGTCAGAGAAGGCTCAACGATCTTCTTAATGGATGAGGTAGTTAGTGGCTTTTATAGTGGAATCAATTACCCAAATTATCAATTGTGGAATTATCAATTACCAATTTTGTAGTGGAATTTTTTAAATCCTTTCTTTACAATTTACACTTAAAATTTATGTAATATAAAAGCAATTAATAAAAATCTGTTGACAAATTCATTTTGATTAAATTCCAATATATGCATCAAATATTATTATTTTTATAATTAATAAAAAATAATAACACATTACAATTTCATTTATGTTTACAATTCATAAAAACTGACGTAAACAATTTTTCTTCTGATCAAAAACTTGATCTCTCGTAATATGATTTTTCAAAATAAACTCTCAATTTATTACAAACAAATGACTTTGGATCTTGCTTGATCTTAATGAGAAGTCAGAAAAAATGTGAAAATAAAAATCATTAGATCAGAAATTTTCCATTATTCCATTATTCCTTGTAGTTTCTTACCTGATGAATTCTTAAGTGATATCCTAAAATACTTAGTGTCGAAAAATATTGTTTACTGCAATTTTCACAGTTAAAGGGTTTTTGACCTGCGCTCTAATATGTGCGATCAAATAATCCTTTCCACCACAGTATTCAAAGTTTCTCTGCCCTGTAATTTGGCTCAATGTGAATTTTCAGTTGCTCTGCTAGATCGCTTTTGCGTTTGAGATTTGTCTCGCAACTATAACAACTGAATGTTTCCTCATTCAAGTTACGCTTTGTTAAAGTTTCATCAATCATTTATATCATTAATCATTTATAATGAAACTTAGATATTTTTGTTTAGAAAAATGTAAAATAAATGAGCAAATAGCGCCCTTTTCGCTTACGCAGAAAATAAAAATTAATAAAAATTTGTTGACAAATTTATTTTAGTACAATTCAGTAAACAGCACATAAGATATTTAACACTGTTTTCAATCGATGATAAACATGAATACATTAACAAATGATTTGAGACTGCAACTTCAAATTTACCAGTCTTAAAATCCTTATTATTTTTATTCCTTATTATCCTAATTATTCCTTTATTAAAATAGCCCTCTTTATGTTTACAAGTTATAATAACTTTGAAAATGAACACTTAACTCAATATGGTTTTTGAAAACAGTCAGACAGTATAGACACATAAACGAACTACGACATTTTGCACTATCATTTTTCTTATTATCAGAAACTATCTTGGGCCTAGCTTGGCTTTCATCTGAGTTCAGATGAATGTTAACAATATGTCGTTTCAAACTAGCTTTTGAGCTTAAATGTCGCTGACAATAATCGCATACAAAACTCGCATTCAAATTATGATTATAGGCGATGTGTCCTATTAAAACGGATTTTTCGTTGAAATTCCGCCGGCAATAATCGCATTCAAAGAACCTGTTCTTAAGGTGTCTTTTGAAATGATGAATCAAGTTTCCCTTCGTTGAAAAAATTAGATTACAGAGACTACAAGCAATAGTTTTTACACCAACTGAATGCGATCTCACATGAGACTTGAACGAACGTAATCCCATGAAAATTTTGTCGCAATCTTTACATTTGTAGAGCTTCTGACTTGTGAGATGAGATCTCAAATGTATCTTTAAACCTGATGAGCGAGAGCATGTTTTACCACACTGTTTACATTTGTACGGTTTCTCTCCTGTGTGAATTTTCCTATGACATGCCAGTTTGCTCACATCAGTCATTCGTTTGCCGCAATATTTGCATTCGTAAGGCTTCTCACCTGTGTGAATTCTTAAATGCATTCTTATTGAATACCGCGACGATAATGTTTTCTCGCAATAATTACATTTGTAATAAGGCCTGTTAACCGTATGAATATTCAGCACGTGGCTCCTCAACGCACATTGATGGGCAAAAGTTTTTCCGCAATGCTTACATTTAAATGGCCTCTCACCAGTGTGAGTTCTCACATGAATTATTAATCCTCCTGACGTTGAACAACTTTTATCGCAATGTTGACATTTGTAAGGTTTCTCACCAGTATGAGTTCTCATGTGATTTTTAAATGAATCTGTCCTACTGAATTTTTTATCGCAACTTTGACATTGGTGAGGTTTCTCACCAGTGTGCATTCTTACATGACGTCTCAAAGTTTTTCCTGTACCAAAACTTTTACCGCAATGTGTACATTTGTGAGGTTTCACACCAGAATGAATTTTTAAGTGAGCTGATAACGCACTTCGCGACGAGAAAAATTTGTCACACAATTCACATTTAAAAGGTTTCTCACCTGTGTGAATTCTTTGATGTATTACGTACGTATGTCTGTTTCTGAAACTTTTCTTGCAAACATTACAACTGTATTTTTCATCATTATGTGTCTTATCTTTTACCGATTTTTCATTTTGAATTGAATTTTCAGTTGAACGTAAAGTTTTGTCAATCAGCTTTTTGAATTGTTTGTGTCTACTTGATTGTTCTTTTGCGCTACTCATATCTGGTGACGAAGGAAATGTGCAGTTTGTATTTTTCGTAGGTTTTTTAGTTTTCCAAAGATGTGTTCGTTCTCATTGAAAAATTCCTTTAAAAAAATAAAATAAAAATAAAAATTAATTCAATATAAATAAAAATTCAAATTTAAATGCTTTTCATGCAATAAAATATACATCAAATGGTTAATGGGAGTAACATAACCTCAAAGCATGCTTGATAAATGGAAAATAATATTAAATATACTTTATATAGAAATCGCACCTTTGCCTGATCAAAAGTGTAAACAAAATAACTAATTAAGTTCAAACTAATTATCAAATGATTCTTAGTTAGTGTTTTCTTTATTTTATTTAGTTTTTTCTTAGAATTCGTACTTGTGTCTGACCAATTGATACAAAAACTAAAGTAATCAATAAAAATTGATTAATAAGAAAATGTTTTAATAAACAGTAATTCGGATAAACTGTTTCAATTGGAATACAATTTTGAAATGATAAAATATGGCAACACTGATTCTTACTTCCGCTCTTCGAACATGGAAGCGCTGCGAATCTTTGTTATTTTTGTGTTGGTAGCTCTTTAAAAACTGACCCTGTCAAAAAGCACGTGTTGTACAGTGTTTGTAAATTAATAATTTTTTTCTTTCGCATGTTATAAAAACATTAATTTGCTTGTTATTGTTATTGCTGCTGTGGTACGTTTAAAGTGATAAGATGAAATTACTAACAGAACCGAAGTTGACAAATCTTCAACCAAATTTTGGCCGACCTGCTCCAAAACCAAACCCGGTAAATAAAAACATTTAACAATTTTTTGTTGTTTCTTTGTCCATATCTTCATGATTCATAAATTTAAAATAATATATTAATGTTTCTTTAGATTATTATTTTTAAATACATGTTCCTTCATTTTTATTAACCATGATCATTTCAAAATCAATTTTAAAAAATTCATTCATAAATTTTATTCAAAATTTGTTATTTTAGCTTTTAGAGAGGTTAGGCGAGCCTCATCTGGACTCCTTCAACTACCTCCTCGAAGATGGCCTTAATGAAGCAGTACAAAATATAGCACCTGTGAATCTGCTGCTCGCAAGCGGAGCAAAACTCTCAATCTGGTTTGAGAATGTGAGAATAAACAAACCGATGGTACCAAACAACACCATGGGTGTGAAAAACAGTAACGTCTACCCCACAGAATGTCGTCAAAGAGGTTGTACCTACAAGAGTAAAGTGATAGCCAAGATTGGCTGGTCCATCAACGGGCTGAAACAGCAGATCATCGAGAAAGAGCTCGGTGAGATCCCCATGATGGTAAAATCAAAACAATGTCATCTGTACAAAAAGGATCCCAAGGAACTAGTTGAGATGAAGGAACACGAGGAGGAATGGGGTGGTTATTTTATCGTCAAGGGACACGAGAGGCTGATCCGAATGCTCCTCATGACGAGAAGGAATTACCCAGTTGCCATCAAAAGACCCAGCTGGAAACAACGGGGAGCACTTTTCAGTGATCTTGGAATTCTTGTACGGAGTGTTCGAGATGACAACACTGCTAGTGTAAGCAAAAAATTGTAACCTTTTAAAGTTGCTAAATTTTTTTTTAGATTTTGTTCAATAAGATTTGCAATTTAAAATAAGAAATTATTTTTTGACATAACATTTTTTCTTTATTCTTTCAGACAAACACTTTACACTATGTGACAGACGGAACAGTCAAACTGATGTTCAATTACAAAAAAGTGCTCTATTACGTGCCGTTGATGTTAGTTCTCAAATGTTTAATGAACGTGACGGATCTACACATTTATAACGCCCTGACGGCCGGCTCCAACAACAACACCGCTTACAAAAATTGCATCCTGTCGATGCTACGAGCCATCAATGAAGAGGGACTGAAAACACATGAGCAATGCAAGGCCTACTTGGGAAAAATGTTTCGAGTCAAGCTGCTCGAACTTTCAGCAGACTCGAATGATACGGAATTTTGTGATTTCATTTTGAAGTAGGTTTTCACTTTTCAGTTTTTATATATATATATTTTTTGTTCAAATCTTATGTTCTCTTGTTTGATTTAAATTTTCAGATATTGTATATTGATACATCACGACGACCCAAAGGACAAGTTCAATCTACTGATCTATATGACAAAAAAATTATACACCCTCGCAGACAGCAAATGTGCAGTCGAGGGTGTGGATGCAGTGATGATGCAAGAGTGTCTTTTAGGCGGCCATCTGTACCTTCAAGTACTCAAAGAAAAATTATACGGCTACCTCGTCGGTCTCCGGGCCGCGGTGATCAAACGTGGAAGGAGTGTTGGAAACGCCTTTGCACTTTCCATGCGTAAGATCAGGAACCAAACTTCCAGCAAGTCTCGAAAAAAGGTCAATTGAAAAATGTTCATTTTCAATTTTGCATTTCCAGAGGAGATGATCTCTGCTTTGAAACACGTGAGTCCCCTTGACAACAACATGGAACATTTTTTATCAACCGGGAGTATCAGATCGCCATCAGGATTGGGATTGATGCAAAGTACAGGTCTCACGATCGTTGCTGAAAATATCAACCGGATGAGATACATGAGTCACTTTCGTGCAATCCATAGAGGATCATTTTTCCAGGAGATGAGAACCACTGAGGCTCGTCAGCTCTTACCTGATGCGTGGGGTAAATAAAAACTGAATGCAACTGAAATGAGTTGAATTTAATCTTCAATAAAAAACAATAAATTTGTTTTTAAGGTTTCATCTGTCCAGTTCACACTCCTGATGGAGCGCCATGTGGGTTGCTAAATCACTTGGCAATGAATTGCATCATCACAAAGCACCCAGACCCAAAACTCAAGGCCCAACTTCCCCTCATCCTGACCGAGTTTGGGATGACTCCTTACGACCGGATCAACGATTGGACAGATAATTACACAGTTATGCTCGACGGCAAACTATTAGGAGTCATCAGCGACTTCCACGTGAACCGACTGGTGGACAAACTCCGAGTGTTGAAGATCAACGAGGAGATCCCTGCGACGACTGAAATCGTTTTGGTCCCAAAACTGAGCGGGCCCAGTCAGTACCCTGGCCTGTTCCTCTTCACTGGCCCGGCACGAATGATGCGACCTGTGATGAACCTTTCAGTAAACAAGGTTGAGTTAATCGGGACCTTCGAGCAGGTTTATCTGAACGTAGCCATCACCGAAGAGGATATGCAAAAAGGAAACATGACCCACAAGGAGCTCGAGGACACCGCCTTTCTGAGCAACCTTGCACAACTCATCCCACTGCCGGATTTCAATCAGTCGCCAAGAAACATGTACCAGTGTCAGATGGGTAAACAGACAATGGGTACACCCTGTCACACTTGGCAGCTCCAGTCCGAGACAAAGCTCTACAGGTTACAGACACCCGCCACGCCCTTGTTCCGACCCGTCCATTACGATAACATTGGCCTGGACAACTACCCCATGGGAACCAATGCTATCGTCGCTGTAATTTCTTACACCGGGTACGATATGGAGGACGCAATGATAATCAACAAGAGCTCGTACGAACGAGGTTTCGCGCATGGGATGATCTATCATTCAGAGTTCGTCGACCTGCCTGATACGAAAAGTTACTTCTTCAGAGATCCTGAAAATACGGACATCACCACCAAGTTGCAGGCTAATGGACTTCCTAGTCCAGGTAAAAAGATACGGGGATATTGGAAATAAATTTTGAATATAAAATTTTAATATAATGATAATTACAGTGGTTAGGAAATGAAATAAATGAATAAATAATGTTTTCTTTGCAGGTACAATTCTGACGGAAAACGATCCGCTCTACTGTTACTACGATACTTCGCAGTCACGTTTTAATATCGGTTATTATCATGGAAAAGAAAGGGCGTATGTGGATTCGGTGAAATTATGCGGAAATTTTGGAACTAGCGCGAATCGAGTTTGTATCACATACAGGATTCCTCGCAATCCAAGTGTTGGTGACAAGTTTGCCTCCCGAGCAGGGCAGAAGGGAATTTGCTCGCAGAAGTGGCCGGCTGAGGATCTGCCTTTCACAGACTCTGGCATGATTCCTGACATCTTGTTCAACCCCCACGGATTCCCCAGTCGGATGACCATTGCTATGATAGTCGAGATGCTCGCTGGCAAATCCGCGGCTTCCCATGGACTGGTTCATGACGCGACGCCGTTCAAGTTCGACGAGGAAAACACAGCGGCTGAATATTTCGGCGAGCTGCTGAAGAAAGCTGGGTTCAATTATTACGGCACTGAGCAACTTTATTCTGGCATCCATGGCGAGGCTATGACTGTAGACATCTTCTTTGGAATTGTTCACTATCAGAGACTTCGGCATATGGTTTCTGATAAGTGGCAGGTAATGAGATCAAACTGTCTTTGACGTTATTTAGATTTTTTTTTCTGCTTTGGAAACGTTGATTTTTAATTGTATCTGAAATTGTTTTAGGTGAGAAGTACTGGACCAGTAGATCAGTTAACGGGGCAACCTATCAAAGGTAATTTAGATTATACAATTTAATATTTTGATTTTTTAAAATTCATTTCAATATATTGAGATTTTCAATATAAATTTAATTCCAGGTCGAAAGAAAGGTGGTGGTATACGTTTCGGGGAGATGGAACGTGATTCTTTGATATCCCATGGTTGTTCCTTTTTGCTTCACGATCGACTCTTTAATTGTTCTGACAAAATTACGGTAAGTTTTAACTGTTTAACAAGAATTTTAATTTGAAAGTTGAAAATAACGATATATGTTTTAAAAAATGTTAATTTATAGACACTGGTTTGTACAACTTGCGGTACGTTGGTTGGACCTGAAGTGGAGATGTCCAACTCGAGATATGACAAAAAAGTTAGCTGCAAACTCTGCAAAGAAAAGGGCAGCGTCGACAAGATTTACATCCCGTATATCTTCAGATTTCTCGTCATCCAGTTGATGTCTTGTAATATAAATATTAAAATGTCCTTTATCTATAAGTAGCTGAATAAAAATGATGAATTTTTTCTATTATCAAAGTTAGACAAAGTATAGACAAAACAAGATTTTTTAAGACAAAAAAGATTCGTTTTATTGACTTTTACAAAGTCTATCAACCAATATTTACAACGTTCTCATATAAAAAATAGTTTCTGATTTATAAAAATCGCTCTTAATTAAGTTTCCATTTTGATCTCATCGTCCAAGTTGATCAACTCGATTTCCCTGATTCGGTCCATGTACACGAACTGAAATGAAACAATTGTATAATCGGTTGTTTGACATTGTTTTTTTTCGATAGATATTGTTTTTTATTGTTACCTCTTCACTTTCATCATCGACCGCGGATTTCAGAGTGTTCAAATTCCTCTTGATAGATTGCTCGACTTCATTGCTCACTTCGGCGGATGTTTGAATACTGAATGCTGCCTTGAGGTTCACTATGGAATAGGCATTTCGTTGCAACTGCTTATCCATAAATTCTTTCAAAGTTCCGTACGTTGATTGCATCTCTCGCGATGGAAGAGATTTTATGGCTAAAAATCAAATAAAAAAGAAATAAAATAGAAAATATGAAATGTCAGCGAATTTAAGAACATGACAATGTAAAATCATTCAAATCAAAGCACTCACATTTCAAACTTTTGAGATCAAGGTTGAACATATTTAAAAAGTAGCACATCTGGTTATAAAGTTTTGTTTCCGTGTACTGAAAACAGAAAGCCAAATTTCAAACGAACTTTTTCAAATAATCTAAATTAAAATTAAAATAATAGTTTTCATTTGAAATTACTATTCTATGCATGTGACAGATCCTGCACTTGTCGCAGAAAGGATTAGTATTGTCGTGAAGACAAATTTCGTTTGTAGTGTTGGAACAGGTTGGATTTTCGCACTCCATCATGCCTTCATAATATTCGACATAAAATTGACGCAACGTTATCAGCAACTGATTTTGAATGTAGGCAGGAAACCTGTACGGTAGATAATTGCAATCCGGGTTCGGACATTCGCTCAAAGATAAATTGTTTCCGGACGACTACAAAATTAAAAAAAATGATTATTTGAACATTCAAATGAACTTGGTTGTATATTTGATATAATGATTTGATGATATAAAAATTTAATATATGAAAAATTTAAACTTACAAACTCTGTGATAAGATTCTTGATTTCAATTTCGGTATCACAAGAATCATTAGGACATTTGAATTTGAATGGCAGACAATATTTAAATCTCGTATCATCCATGATGAGAGGGATACTCGAAGCATCTTGCTCTTCGGCTATTCGTTTGGGTTTGTAAAGGTGACTGATACCTAAAACCACAAAATTCACATCCAAATTAACAGACTTTTTATATAAATGAAAATTTCTTTTGCTCATAAAATAAAATAAAACTTCAAATTACCCAGCAATTCAGTTAACAAGACATCGTCGATCCCTTCAATCGGTTCACAAATTCTCAATATTACAGGGAAGATCTGACTCAAAAGGTAATAATTCACGTCGATCTTCAGCGTATCACTTTTTTTAAACTCGTCAATGTGGTAGGATCTTTCCTGGTGCGATCTGTCTGTGCCATCCTTGAAAAATGAAACTTCGTATGAACCCAGAAACTTATAAAATTGAATAGAATAAACATTACAAAACGTTAGAAACATACTTCACAAATGATGTAAGGAACAGTGTCACCGGCTTTCCACATTCTTCCACCTTGAGCGTTGAGTCTCAGAGCGATTACCACGTGAGGTGTTTTTTTGTCTGGATACTCGTTAGGATTTTTGGATAGTTGTTTCGTTATAACTAGTGAGGCTAGGGTAGCTTTGCCTTCGCGCAACATGGTGCCTACTTTCTGGATGATTTCATAGATCTTGTTGATCTTTTCATCGTTAGTCTGGTCACTTAAAAGCTGATCCAAAATTTGCCTTTAATTTAAAAAATCAGAAATTTAATATACTAATTCAAATATTCTAATTTGATTTGTTGTATATTTTTTAATGAGACCTTCCAGTTTCGCAAGCCAGCTGACACCAATCACGTCTAACAATATCCAAACCCTTGTGCTCCTGGGTGGTTTGTATCTGCCCGGATGGCAACTTGGAAATCGTCAGAGCGGCGTATTTCTTTTTCTGCAAAAGCAGTAGATATTTGAATACGCCGTCGATATCCAGTTCAACTTTCTTGTACGATTTGTTGATTTCTTGTTTGATCTAAAAAATGGTTTGAAAACGTGTTACATGATTCGTTTGAAATTGTTCTCAGCAAGTAGGAATTTTGTCCTAAAAAAAATCACCTTTTTGCCTACGGCAAAAACCTCATCGTAGTCTGTAATATTTGTGTTGATCATGATGGAATCAGTATCACCGTAGATTACGTCGTATTTCATCTTTTCCACGATGTGTTTGGTGCTTTGTAAAATTTCACGACCCTTGACTTATGAAAAAAAAAAATTTGTTTTATCAAAAGTAAAGAGTTCAGATTATTGTAAATAATAAAATTACATGTTACAAGGGCAGCTAATCCCTTAGCATAAAATCTGCAATGTGTTGCTCCCAAGCAACCATACATCGAGTTGGCAGTCAACTTCAAAGCCAGTTGACGAATGTTATATTGCATCTTTAACTCGGGCGACGACTCGCTTTTCATTAATTGTTTCACAGCAAGACGACTCTCAACCAGTTTGCGAATCTCCGTTGGAATCACTCCTGCTTCCAAATCGGTCGATGGCAGAGTCAAATCCTAAACACAGTTGAAAAAGCAGATAATACAAGAAATCTTATACAAGGTACCTTATTCTCTTTTTCCTTTTTTGAGAAAAAAAAATTACATCAACATCCGCATAGGCTGCTCCAGGAACAGTTGTAAAACATAAATTGTATTCTTGGATGATGCTTGGGTACAGGGAATTGAAGTCCATAAGTAAGATATATTTATCATAGAATCCTTTTTTGGGGTCCAAGACCAATCCTCCCACAAATGCTGGTTTTTTCCTTCCACTAGTTTCTGGAAAAAAAAACAATATGAATAAAGGTAAAAGGTAAAAAACGAAATTACAAACAAAATCTAGATGATTGATAAACCTTCATTGGTTTTCCCCTTTTTTAAATTCCTCTTGTCCGGAGTGATATAATCCCTTTGATGAAAAGCATGCAAAAGCAAAAATTCGTTCCTCTCAGCTCGACCAGCGGAGAGTGTCCTGGACAAGATGTTACCGGCTAGTTTAGTAATCTCATAAGCAAGTGGCATGACGTTCAGTTCGATCATTAGCATGAGAATGTATAAACCCTCGCTCATTGTCAGACTCAGTAGAGTTTCCAGTTTCTCAATCGAGCTATAGAAGATGCTCGTTTCAGCTGGCTTGATTTCTTTCAAGTCGTTTTCATTTTTTTGTAATACCTGAAATCAAAAAATATTCAAGAATCGTCCACTTCATATCCCACACGTTTACAACTTCTGATTTATATTTTCAACTTACAGATACGCAGAGAGATGGTAAGTCAAATGTCCTCAGCTTCAAATTGAGTTCTTTAGCAGAATGTTGTATGTCACAAATTGGTCGACCGCAGAAAAGCGTTCCCAAATTTGGTTTCGCCTAAAAATAATATTTCAATTTACATTATAGTTACTACTGAAAATATGGTTTTTGAAAAAAAAATTTTACGTGTTTTTATTGCAAGAAACATACTTTAAAGTAAGGAAAAACGCTACGTTTAAGTTTTCCTATCCTACTCCAATTAGTGATTTTCAACTGGTTGATCCTGTGGGTTAGGACATCAAGTTGAAATCCGCAATCGTATCCTACCAACAAATCAGGATCGTACTTTTCAATGATAGCCAACAGTTCTTCAAGCAGCGCCGCTTCTTTTTCACACACGATCACATTTGTGTGCTTGTTTTTCATCAGTTTGTCACGACTGTACAGTGGAAATGGCGTGTCGTGTGGATGACTTATAACTGTGAAAAAATTTTCATTCACATTTTCAGAATTACTTGTGAAAGGTTCTACTTCAAAATTTTCAAAATTATATTTATATTTATCTTATATTATATTAAAAATTACTGACGACAGAGGTGTTGCTGAACCGGAGACTTTGACGGTGGCCTATCGATGAAATATTCCTTGTTTATCAAAACAGCCACCATGACAACTTCGTTCTGCTGAATTTTCGGATTCAGAGCAGTTCGCACGTTCAGAGTCATCAGAACCAGAGGCGGCAAAGTTTCACCTTTTGGTTGCGCGTTGCTTTGCGAGTTACTGTTGACAATCACATTTTCCATCTTCAGACAATTTACCTAAAGGGAATTCAAGATTAATATTATGTTTTATTCGTTTCAACTTCTTTTCCAATTTCTTTCAATTTTTCTTTTCACCTGCAACTTTGTCCAGCTGGACGAACTTCCAAGAGGGGTAGGATTTTTGATATCTAGCCAACAGGGTCCTTTTATCTTCCTCTCGATCAAGAAAAGTTCCAAGGCGCTGACCGAAGTACCAAAAATTGCCTCGATTGACGGGCCGCTGTAATTCTCGTCCAGGGTTGGATAAGTAGCCGCGTACCTGACCTCCAAGTACTCGCAGGAAATGGGAGTTCCCTCGCGTTCGAAGGCGTAGTTCTTCATCACTTTACGGGAACGAAATTCTTTGATCCCTTTCAACTTTGTGTGATTTGCTACTTCGTTGAAAACGTCCTCCATTGTGTTCTCTTCCGTCTCATCAGTGTCTGTTTTTTTCTACAAACAAAAATGATTTCTTTTCATTTGTCCATTTTTGTTCATTTATTTCTTTTTTGTTTTAACTTACATATTCCCTAGGCAAAACGAAAACTCGCTTAGGGATATTCTTCACAACGACACAACAGGAGACATATTGTTTGATGTTCTCACAGTAAACTTTTCCGTACAGATAAACGGTCCCCGGTTGCCGAATGGGATCCTCAGAAGCGTCCCACCAGAAAAATCGTAAAATTTTGTCACCGTCTTTGTCATTGACCAAAGGCAAAGTCAGATTGACGTTCTCATCCTTCGTGTCAGTCTCCAATGTCACTTGAGTAAAATCGTCGTCCCAAGCTTTGGAAAAATCTAACAAGCTGTCTTTCTCGTTTATCACAACGTTTTTTCCACAATTCGCCGTTTTAACTTTTACTTTCTCTGTTGGAGTTACTGTAATATCAGCACTATCAAAATCTGAAGTTAAAATCTAAAAAAAGAAATTGCAAAAGTTGGAAACTCGAAAATGAAAGTTTGAATTAGAAGTTCTTTTGTTCAACAAACTGTATTACATTGTCCATAAAATCTGCCTCATCTGAGTTGCCACTGTTTGGACGAGGTTTGTTCTCCTTATTTTCATGACTGGGTTTCGATCCAATCTCCATCCCGTCGTCTTTTACATCCTCAATCGTTTCCTGAGATTCTATCGGTTCGCTGAAATCCAAATCATCGAAATTGTTATCAATTGTTTGACTGGTGCTTTGATCATGACCAAACAACTTCGGAACTGCCGAACTTTTTTCATCCAACTTTGGTTTCTTCAATGGTTTTTGACGCGACTCGAACATCAAATCGTCCGGGTCTTCGACTTTTCTTTTTTCCGACTGACCGCTGGAACTAGAAACAAAAAATCAAATAAGAATTCTTTCAATTATTTTCCAATTTAAATTAATTAATATATTTGGTTGTTTGATAATCACATTTGTGCAGATTCCGGTTGTTTCTTTACAAATTTATTCTTCACTTGTTCAGGAACGTGAATTTTCGGAGCTGGTTTACTTTTTTTTAACTCAGACAGCAGATCCCCGAGGTAATCATCTTCCGCGGAGGTTCCTTCTTTTTCCTTGCCTTTCATGTTCATCAACATCGAGCCAATGTTTCCTTTTTGTTTCACTGCATCCTTGATTTTTTTCGACCTCGGCCCAGAAATTTTTTCTTTTTCTTTCTTCGCTTTTTGAATGCTCTCCTCGTCCAAATCGTCGTCAAAAATTTCTCGCCCGTCTTCAAGATAACCGCTGTTTCCATCTTTGAAAGATTTCAATTGTTAAAACCTTGTTCATATTTCTTGATTTCATTTTGATAATGTTAATGTACAAAAGATTGAAAACGAAATAATGTTACTTGTTTGTTTTTTTTATACAATTGTTTTTACCATCAACAATCCAGTCGTCATTTTGTCTTTCCAAAACCTTCTTAGTATAACTTTTCTCATCCACAATTTCATAAACACTGTCCAAGTCATCAACCTCGTATTTATTTTTGCTTCCCTTCAAAGCTTTTAATTTTTCAAACGCTGACAGTCGTCCAGTTTTATCCACTTTTTGTCTTTTTGACCGTCCTGAAGACGGACCTGTAATTTTAATTAATTTAGTTTATTATTACATAACCTAGGAATTGTGCTGTTTCAACAATTCAAACTTATTTTCAACCATGACAAAAATAAGTTAAACAATAATTTGAATTCTTATTTTTGAGGTTGTACAAAATCTATCACCTGGAGAATCGTCCATGGTTATGAAACCTTCTCAGTTCTCTCGGTTTTAATGAAAATCCAATTTTTGTATTGTAATAATATAATAAATAAAAAAGTAAATTAATGAAACAACTAAAACTGAAAAAACTTTTTTTCTCAAAACAATATGTTTTCAAAACACAAAACGGACACACGGAACTGACTTTCTTAGCCTTATTTTTGGCGGGATTGAATTTCAAGACATGCGAATCCAAAACAACCTGAAGTTGTCTTCAATTTTAAGGTACATTTACACATTGTACATGGAACATGGATTATAATGAGGTTTAATTGAAAATAAGATTTTAGTTTTTTAGTGTTTAAATTCATTTTTTATATGCGAAAACAATATTGATTTGCCGTATGTAAAAATTTATTCACATTATTTACTCCGACTCTTACTACATAGTAGTAAGCTTACATTTCCATGACAGAATTGTATACAAATAAATAGAATCAAAAAATTTACTTATTTACAAAATTCATCATACCATTCGTCTTATAAAATTAATTTTAAAAAATTGGTTTTGTTATCATTTTCATGATGTAATTTCGATGAGCGCGCGGTATTCAAACTCCATACATGGCACGCAGACGTTCAGCAAGAGGTTGAGGAAATTGATCCGAAAAACTCTTCCAATTTTCTTCTCCCACTTGTGCTCTAAATCCGTTTAAAATCTGTAACAAAAATTAATTCATAATAGTACGATTCTTTTTTCTAACTAACTCACTGTAGAATTTTGTATGTTTATACTTTTTGGAACATCTCTTTTAGATCATCACGAGGGTTATTCCAGGATGCAACAGCGTCACAAAAGAAAATGAAATCTGCAACGACCCCACCAGGATTGATCGTGATCATTTGACACATGCCTCTGAACGCAGAATCTTTTTCCTCGTTGTCTTGTATATTCCGTAATGCTGTGCACCTGATAACACAAAATATTAAGGATTAAAATTTTTAATACAAATGGAAAAATTGAATAAAAATATTCAAAAAATGTACAAACCACTGCTGAACGAATTGCTGCAACATAGGAGCGACATCATGAGGACACATATAACCCAGTCGACCAATTGTTATGGCTAAAATGAGTAAATGAATTTTCGTTTATTCAAATTTTCACGTACAAATCAAGGACGCAAATAAAATTAAAATTAAATACATACCTGTATTCTCGAGTAATGTTTTTGGTGTGCTAGGTCGATTGATAATTTTGATTAATTGAGGTAAAACGAGAGGGGCGTATTGTCTCGTGTCAGGTCCTACGAAAACAAAATATTTAATTATTAAATTGCAAATAAAAAAGCAACAAATAAATAAAAATTGAGCATAAACGTACCAATCTTCATTGCTATTTCTCCAATAGTCCACGCAGCATTGTTGCAAACAGAGATGACTTCTGGATTTAAATTTTGGCCAAGCACCGTCATGAAATCTCCTAGAATGTCCATTTTTCACAATCAGTAAATTATTTCAGAAAGATAGAAGTTAGTTTTGATAACTAATTGCTTACTTATATGAGGTAACAGAGGCTGGAAGCAAGCTTTGGTCAGGTCACCCAACAAGGCGAAACTGCTCTGTCTGACTTCGGAGGTCGGATCTTGCATGCACTGATACAGTAATTGCATGAGGTTGCTGGATGTAACCAGCTGTTCCATGTGGTCATGCAAACCCTCTGACAAACCACTGATCAGGTCCAACGAGACGATCATGAAATCTTTATCAGGGGCTTCAAACTGGTCAGGATTTTGATCATGAGCCATCTGTTGAGTTAAATTTTGCTCCACTAACGAGATGCATCGCCTTGAAGTAAAATTATATTTTATTTTCTTCAATCTTATATTTTCAGTGTAATATTACAACATACGGTTCATAATTTCGATACCTGTAAACTGGTTCACAGTAAGGTAAAAATCCAGGTCCAAGTGCAGCAGCGACCGCAGAAAGACACTCAAGCAGAGGAAACAGATCCCTACTGTCGTCTTTGAGAAGATTCCATCTGTTTATCAGAGGAGGCATCAACAAATTAATATATTCCGGTTCGTTGAGGTTGTCGTCAACCGCGTCGGCCAGCGTTCCAATGGCGTCATACAAAATCAACAAGTTCTTCTGTTGGTATTTGCCAAAAGCGCAGACGAGGGTCTCCAAGATGAATCCCAGATAGGGGACAAGTTCGAAGCCAGCTTCCTCCTCGAGAATGGCGAACGCTGAGCAGGCTGACTCCTGCACACGTTTGTTCCTGTCCAGGAGTTTTCTCAACAGTTCGAACAGTAGCGGTTTGAAGTAAGCGTCATGGGGCTGCAGGCAGATCCATGAGACGTATCGACTTAATGTCCAGCAAGTGATGGCTCGAACTAACGATTTTTTGTCGCTCATACAGCCGATCAAGTACGGAACCAGCTCTGGTAGATGTGGAACCATCCCGTTCATGCAACCTGCAAAAAAGTAATCATTAGGAACTTATTTTCATTTTCTTAATTAAAAAAAGAGAATTATTTATTCAAAACCAACCCTCAGCTATGGATCCCAGTGCCAAGATCCCAGACTCCTTGACCTCCCACTCCTGATGAAACAAAGTTTCCTTGAGAACCGGCAACAAAACTGGCAACAAGTATTGCTGAAAAATGCCTGCCAGCATGTCCAAGGCTGCAGCTGAGCTTTTTCTCAAATTCCAATCAGTGAGTTTGGAATCATCGTCATCGAGGTCCTCTTCGTCTATTGTCTCGTCGTTTGTTTTCTCATCAGAATTTTTTGCCGAACCTTGGGGATTCTGGTGCAGTTTCGCTTTGTGGAACCTGGGCTTGATGTCTTCTTCTTTGTCCGGAACCGTCTCGTCCTCCTCGACATCGCCTTTCAGTAAGATTATGTCTATCTCCGAATATCTCATATTTTTCACCTGAAAAATTTGTACAATTAGTATTTGACAAACAAGTGGATGAACAACAAAGTTTGACTTCGTGTAAAATTTTTTGTCAAACTTACTAAAAGTGGAATAAGCCTGTTTAGGTAAGGTGCAAGTGCGTCCCTACAGATTGTCTGCTCTGTGAATGACAACCAAAATTCACAGGCTTCTAAAGCGACGCTTTCCTTGGAGTCTTGTGTACGCATCAGCATGTATTCGATGATGTTGTTCATGTGCGGCATTAAAACATCCAGACGAACTTCCAGTAACATCACAAGAGCTCTATTTTGAAATTTTGAAAAAAAAAAAAAAATATATATATATATATATATA
>JAQQRF010000843.1:0-50524 GCA_030523145.1 Trissolcus brochymenae | reverse complement strand
ATGAATTAATTTATATATTTTTTTAAATAATTTATTTTATATAAGTAAAAATTAATTCAATTAATTAATTAATTGAATTTATTTTTAATTGAATTAATTGAATTTTTAATTTTTAATTAATTAATTAATTGAATTAATTTTTACTTGTATTTTGTATTTCGCGCGTAGGCAGGTGGCGCAGCGAAATTCCACTGCCGATGTATTCGGCAGTGTTTCCGTGTCGCGCGCCATCTGTTGGAGAAGTCAGCCCGTGTCTGACTTCGAAATCGAGCGATATTTCACCTTAACAAATAGTTTGGATCGAATATTTTTAAATAAAATTTGGTAGTAAAAGGCATTATCGTAAAGAAAATAAACGATCCCAAGTAAAACAAAGTAACACTTCTGACTATATGGAAAAGACCAATTTTGTAAAACTTCGTCAAAGATTTTTGTTCACTTTCGAGAACAGTTTTGTTCCAAGTATTTCTGATGTCATTTATGCATCTGCACAATGTTTTCGAATTCATAAGTAAAAGTAGATACTGAATCATTGATATAATAATAAAACTTAGGGAACCAAATATGTTTAATTTTACGGCTGGGTCTTGAATTTCAATAATAATTTTCAACATATTCGGAATTGTAGAAAACCACATGAGTAAGAATGCCACTGTAATTTTAAGTTTTTTTCGAGAACTATTAAAGTTAAACTGTTTTTTACTGGGCCACAGTCCCAATGGATTCAACATGTAGTAATAACATTTGAATTTATGATCGAAATCGTTATTGTAATCTTGTTTGATGATCTGAAGCATAGTTTTTTCTAAACTATAATACTTTTTTCAATTCTTAACGGTGTATTGTTTCAAACTCAATTGTTCCAAGTAATCTGTGCAGTTCTAGGTTTGTTAAAACTTGCGAAAAGTTTGAATTATTTATTGGTTCAAAATGAGGAGTTTTCAACGTGAATCTATAAAGACCTTGCTTAAATGTGTGATTATACGTTAGACGAGAACATTATCAAGAGTGTGACGTATACTTAAGTATTAAACTTTCAAGAAATGAAAAACTTGAGAGACAGAACGAAATGTAAAACGTAGAGCGCACTTTTCGTACAATCTGTTTATTAGTGTTACACAAACTATTTTGTGTACCCTCTTACTGAAAATACTAATTTTAGAGTAATTTTTGATCGGACGATTTTTGATGCAGAAGTTGAAAATTTTGTTTATATAGTGTAATATCTATACATTCTAAGTAATGCTTCAGTTGTTGAATCAACAAAACAATATCGAAAAGGTATGAAAATAATAATGAATAAAAACTACAGAATATTCAGTTGAACACTTTTTATTCACAAAGTATATTTATTTGTATAAACATTCTCAGTTAGTTCATGGTTTCTCTGAGGAAGTTTAGATGAAAATGTTTTATTTACTAAAAAGACAAACTGAAAATAATATTACATTTTTTCTAGAATATTATTGTTCAATGATTGTATTCTTCTCTGATATTGAAAGTGATAAGTTGAAGAATCAACTTTTGTTTCGTTTATATCACAGATGACTTCATGATGTGTAGCGATATTAATGATCTCTGAAACATTTTTCATCATATTTATTTTCAGGAAATTTTCAAACATTATTTTTCATGAAAAAAATTAACGTTAAAATGATATAAAAATGCTACAATTGATGACCATTACTAACCATTTCAGTATATATATGTATACTTTTTGTACACACTTTATGTTATATTTTCAATTAGGGTAAGGTTTCTCTAACGAAATTGAAATATATCAATGATGTTCGTATAACCTGAAAAATCGTTCTTTAAATAATGTATTAACGTATGCATAACGATAAAAAATTGCATTATAGTTACGTTTTGAAAACAAGTAAGTGAAAGTTCAAAAAATCCTGCTTTCATTTGAAATGAAGAGTTGGATGTTTGCATTAACATTACAGCAGATATTGCGAATTTTTTAGGTAACATATACCACTCAGTCATCCAAAATGCTATTCCCACTGATTTATACTGGAACCAAAATTTTTGAAGCATTCATTAACAAAATTATTGTTCATTTTTTGCTTCAACTAATATATCTAGTAAAACAAAGAATAAAATACTAGCTAGGAAATCCAGCTTAATAATGAATATTGAAAAAAACATTTTACCTGAAAAATTAAATCATCCCCTAACGAACAGAAAGAAAATATTTTGCTGATAAGCGCAACTGTTAATAATATATACATAAGAGTACTGATTGGTTGGTTGTTTTCCACCTCCTGTAAAACTTAAAATTTAATATAAATCGAAGGCTGGGTAAAAATGATAAAAAATAAGGTAAAACCGATCACATCTTAACATTTTCTTATATTCTTTCCTTAAAGGTCTCAAGTCTTTTGAGATACCTCATAAGGCAACCTAGTGCAAATTTGCAACCGACTTTATCAATATTTTTGAAAGTACGTGTATGTGATACAATTTTTTAAATAGTTTTCTTATAAGAAAATGAACTAAATCATTAAATATCTCAGAAATAATTTTAAAAAAATTAGCAACATTGCTATTTAACATAGTATTAATTATGTATTTATCGTGATTTTCAATTTTTAATTGGTGCAAATTTGTACCTAGGTGATCTTTGAGGGTTTACGATAGTAGATTCAGGTATTTTCTTCAATTCTACCGACGAATGTTAACGTTTTTATCCACTTTTATGTGAAATAATCATGAACTGATCATTTTTACCCCATCACGCCAACAGAAATATTCAAATTATTCGGAAACACATTTTTCCTGATTTTTACCGTCAAAAACAAAAATCCTACTATACAAGTATTCAATGTGCATTCGCATACTTCCATGAATGATCCCATATCAAGTATATTTCTGATTTGCACGGCAAATCTGAATAGTAACATTGAATTTGTCAATTTTAAATTTATTAATTTTACATTTTATTTATTATTTATTCATTATTCAATTTCAAAACAAATTTCAAATGAGTTCCACATTGTTTCACCTTATTATTTGAGCATGTTGACGAAATATATTGAAAAATTCTATTTCATTGATTACGTAAGACTCGCTAAAATGAAGTATTAAGTTATCAATTTTTAAAGTCACTACATTAAGCCGTGCCGAAATATTTGTTATAAATAAAGCGGCTAAACAGCAAAACCCACATGAAGCGTTGAACAAGACGTAACCAGCAAACAATTGCATAACATATAAAATTCGAAAAGTTGACAAATCTTGTGAATTTATTAATTTAGTATAAGTTGGAAATGCTAACTCTCTATCTGCAACAGTGCTAGTTGTAAAGGGGGATATCCCTACGAAGATAAATGCACTTGAATACATCAGAAACGTAGATCTCACTGTATGTTTTAAACCATTTTTTAAAAATTTCGACTTAGATTGCTCTTCCTTCTTGTTGGCGTTGCTGTTCCAAGTAGTTCTAATGTCGTCGATGTATCTATACACCAACGTCAAATTTATAAGCAACAGCACATACTGCATCAAAATCAGCGTGAAACAAATAATTGTACCAAACATATACAATCTAACCACCGGATGCTTAACTTCGTAAATAATTTTCAAAGTTTCAGGAATTAAGACAGATAACATAAGTAAGATTGATAGCATCATTTTGAATTTGTTTGGATAACTAATAACATTGCGATTTATTTTACCCGGCCATATTCCTAATGGATTCAGTACCCAGAAATAGAATTTGGATTTGTGATCAAAGTCATTATCATTTGTTGGTTTGACACTTTGAATCATATTTTTTAACTTTACACACTCTTTTACTCGTCCAAAGTTTAACTAATACTTTGTGCAAGCAAAGTGCGCAGGTGTAGATTCGTCAAAGTTAAGCTTCGACAATTCTGCATTATTAAATGGGGCGAAGTTAAGAGTTTCGAACGTACGGGAATAAAGACAACGTCCTTCTAATTATGATTATAGATTTAGATCGGGCTACAAAGTTTCAGCAAGTGACTGTCAAACTTTTAAACATAAAAGAGTAACAAA
Source organism: Trissolcus brochymenae (assembly GCA_030523145.1). Lineage (NCBI taxonomy): Eukaryota > Metazoa > Arthropoda > Insecta > Hymenoptera > Scelionidae > Trissolcus > Trissolcus brochymenae. The sequence goes on along the minus strand of JAQQRF010000843.1, from coordinate 46,498 downwards.
AGAGATCGAATATGAAAATTATTAAAAAATTTTATGTCATCATTCATGATTGTATTCGCGATTGAACTATCGTGTATGCTGTAGAATTTACTGATGGTTTAATGACTTCACTTTGGATTTGCTATTATAATATTTGAGTTCGTCACACAGTTTCGTTTGTCGAATAACTCGGAAACCAAAAATCTATCACGAATTTATTATAACCTAGTTTACTGGTATAAAAGACATAATGAAAATATTTTGACCATCGAATTGTTATTATAGGTTACATGAAAGTATTTTCATTCTAAATAACATGTAAGTAACTTTGTATTACCTTATATAGATAATATTTTTCTCAATTTTTCCTTTTTATTTAAATAAATTGATGAGCACGCATATGAAAATATTAAATTGTTAAATAAAAGAGACATTTGATACAAAACTATAATATAATAGATAGAATATTCAGCTTACAATGTTTGAAGACGTCAATTTATTTGGCTGCTTTCGCCATCAATGCGTGATTTCTCTAAGAAAGTTTAAATTTTTCAATGATGTTCATAGGACCTGAAATTTTGTTTAAAGTATTGTTCAAATATTTTATTTGGATAACTTATAATTTTAAAAATAAAACATTTTAATGATATAAAATATCACACATCATTATAAGAGAAAATTATTAAAGAATGTTATTATTATCCATTACCATATTATCAAATCATAGTAAATTTCAATGTAGTTTTTCTACCCATATATGAATGTACATGTATAATCTTAAACTTTTACTATTCTTACGATTCCAAAATACTCAATTTAAGCTATAAGTTCAAAGAGTTTTATATTTTTATTAACATCATTGCAGATATCGCATATCTGCATACTGATATCGAATACTGTACTCGGTCATCCAACAATTTATTCTAACTAATTTTCAACTCTGAAAACAAAATAATTAAAAGATTTTAATCAACAATTTATGATTTCGTTATGCCACACTCGTTACAATAAATATTCAAACCATGACATTTCTTATTATTTCAAGAGGCACACTTTTTTGTTAAACAACAAAAATAATTTTTAGTCCAATTTTCCTGGTGACCGTAATTTAACAAAGAATTAGTTAACTGTTTTCTATATTTTTAAAAACTTCCAAATTAATTCAAATGTAAATGTTATAAATAGTTTCTCCAAACTGGAGCAAATATTTTTTTACTGTCAATTGAGTTGTGTAATATTCTACCAAAAAAGATGCTGCAACAAATTTCAATTAATTATCCAATATTAATAACAAAAATAAATAAAAATATAACAATAACAAATTACAAGATACATATTCAAGTTAGTTTTTCAGAAAATAAATAAAAACAAGTAATTGTTAAAAAATTATAATTGATAGAAAAATATTTTCAGTTTACAAAGTTTTGGCACAGAAACGATATATTATCAATGGTAACCACAATCAATCCATCGTTTCTCTGAAGAAATTCAAATATATCAATGATGATCGTATAACCTGAAAAAAATTGTTTGAAAAGCTGTTTAAAATTTTATTATTGTATTATTAATTAGTGTGGAAAGCTATCACGAATGGAGATGAGAGATTTTTATTGATGTATCATATTGTCTATATGTTAACATTAATAAGTCTATGTTAATATTGTTATTTCAAATACTGGTATATAAAAATATCAATATTAATTAAACTAATATCGGTATATAAATATTCATGCTTAATAACTTTCAACATTGGTACTATAGTAGTATATTAAAAGAGGTATTCCTTAATATGTTGCTGATAATCCATTTTTCTTACGTTTGCAAAACAAGCAAGTGAAAGTTCAAAAAATCCTGCTTTTATTTGAAATGAAGAGTTGGAGATTCTCATCAACATCATTGCTGATATCGCGTATTTTGGAGGCAAAATATACCATTCAGTCATCCAGAATGCTAGTCCGACTGATTTACACTGGAACCGAAATGTTTCAGGAATTCATTAACAGCAGTTTTTGTTTTTCTTGCCTTATAAACTTGCTTTATAATGAAAATTTTATACTTTTTTCTAATATTTTAAACTAAAGTATCATAATTTCAGATGAGAGTGCAAAATAGAAATGAAATGTGAGAAGTATCAATATTAACAAATAATTTTTTAATTTTACAAACAGTTCAGTAATTTTCATTTTTTCCTCGTTATGTTTGTATGTTAGCTTAAGATAATGCAATTTTTCATACTATGGAAAAATAAGTATATCTTTGTTTTTCTATACCTGGCACTCTAAATCATCCCCAATAGAACAAAATGAATATATTTGACTAACGAATGCAATTCCAAGGGATATATATGTTAAAGTGCTGATTAGTTGGCTGTTTTCAATTTCCTGTAAAACATACTCACAAAATAACTGCACCATTACATACTTTTCATTATAAACACAGCTTGCTTGCTTACCGTTAGAAAAAAATATCCTACGAAACAAATATGCATAGTACTTTCGCAAACTTCTATAAAAGCTACGATATTAAGTATGTCCTCGACTTGAACCAAAAATCTGTATGAAAACATAGCAATCGTCAATTTTAGTTTTGGATAGATTAATTTTTTTCCAGCTCAGCAGACTGCTTTTGCTGCTGCTCTGCTTGGTACGATATTTTCGCAAGTCGTGGCTGAACTTTTTAGTTGAAATATAGCAAGTTGAGAGATCTCCATTCCGGTATTCACCTTAAGTTAACAAAAGGAATCACGAAAACCTGTGCGAGAATGGCTGGCAGCGGGAATCGAACTTGCTATCTCCCGAGTATAAGCTAATGACCTTAGCTACTTCACCGACTCGCTCAGTTTTTTATTAATTATTTTAATGTGTAATATCTAATATTTTAACATATAATATTTTCAATAGTTTTTCTTATATTTTTTTCATATCTTTTATAGTTTTACCTGAGTATTTGAGAATGTTGTCGAAATATTGTAAATAAATCTTTATTACTGTTGATATGAGACTCACTAAATTTCTGGATAAAAATATCAATTTTAAACATTACTATATCAAGTTGTGCCGATACATTTGTTATGAATAATGCTGCTAAACAGCAAAAACCACATGGAATGTTAAAAGCGACAAAACCAGCAATCAATTGTATAACATATACTATTCGAAAAGTTGGCAAATCTCTTGAATCAAATATTTTAGTATAAGTTGGACATGCAAAATCCCTGGGCAGAGTATTAGCAACAAAATTGGTCGAAAAGGGAAATATGCCGAAGAAAAAAACTGTACTCAGGTACATCAAAAACACAGATCTCACTGTTTGCTGAAAGCCGTCGTTATAAAATTTCAACATTGATTGATGTTCCGCGTCGTTGACAGTTCTGTTCCAACTGGTTCTAATGTCATCAATGAATTTGTACAACGTTGTGAAATTTTCTATTAAGATCACGTATTGAACCATGGACAGAATGAAAAAACTTAGAGTACCAAACATGTTCAGTTTCATCTTCGGATCTTCAACTTCAATAATAATTTTTAACGCCAATGGAATTATGTTGAACGATAAAAGCGAGATTGTTAGTAACATTTTGATTTTATTTTGATAACTGAAATTCAAATTCTTTTTACTAGGCCATAATCCCAGTGGGTTGAGAATCCAGTAATAAAATTTGAATTTATGATCAAAATCATTATTGTATTTTTTATCGACGCTCTGAATCATATTTTTTAATTTCTATACACATTACACACTACTTTACTTGCTCAGACTGTAACTGTCACTCGGAGCAAACAAAGCGCGCAGGTGTAGATTCGTCAAAACTTCACGTTGCCATCGGTACATTATTAATCAGTACAAAATCGTGAGTTTGGAGCGTAAAAGGGTGAAGACACTGTCTCTCTTATGGTTATATATTAGATTATAAAGTTTTAACGAGTGATTATATTTAACTTCTAAACTTGACTAATAAAAGTGATATACAAAAATTGACTGAATGAATATTTAGAGACAGTGCACAATGTTTCAATGTGGTATACTTTTTATCAGTCTTGTTTAAACTTAACTTTTATATTCTCAATAACACTATTGTTTTATTTTTATGAATCAAGAGATAACATTTTTATGATAAATGAATGCATGATTTCATTAATAACATTTGAAAAAGAGTGCAAAAGAATAAGTACAAAAATGGAAAATATGTTTTCTTAGTTTAAGATTTTTCAAGCATTAATTCCATAAGAATAATAAAGTGTTTAAACAATTAAGTAACAGTGAAAATGATTAGAAATGGGATAAGATAATCAGTTTTCGATGGAGTTAAACAATTTTTTCGCATGCATATTTTTATTTATTAAACTGAAAAGTAATTTAAGCTGGTCATTTTTACCTCATTGTACTTTATACAGTATATATAAATATAGTTTACTCAATTATGAGTGAGGTAGTTTGTGAATGAATAGAAACAATCTATCATTTAACAAAATATATTTGACAATATACTATTGATAAATCTGTAAATAAAATAAATCAAAAGGCCTATTGAGAGAAGAGTTGATTCCTGCGTCAGAGGGCATTCTTTTCAATAAATAAAAAAAAATCAATTATAAAGTCATTATAATAAAACAATTCTGGTGCAAATATTTCCCCTTAATTCATAGTTTCTCTGAGGAAGTTCAAATAGATAAATGATGATCTCATGACCTGAAAAAAATGTTTCTTGAAAGGTTTAAGGAAAGAACTTGACCCAAAGATATTATGCAGGGTAAAAATTATGGTATACCAATTTTGGGCTTTTGATAAGTTTTTATGCTCCCTACTGTCTAAATGATAAAAAATCTCTGGATGTATCCTAAAAATTTCTGTTGAGTTCAATGAGAGCATTTTCAGAGAATTTGTATTAATCTACTGTAAATTTTACTTAAAAAAATCCTTTTTCGTATTATAAGTTTTCCTGATTTTTATTATTTTTCTACAGGACTTGAAGTATTCTAATGAACTTGAGGTATATTTCATTTTTTTAAAGTTTTTTAAGGAACATGACTTTCTATGGTCTGAGCTCTAAAAAGAAAATATAAATTGCCGAATAGCCCAAAATCAAGTTACCTATCTAAACGGTATTTAATAGACTGTATATTGTCGATCTTTCTTACGTTCGTAAAGCACACTAGAGAAAGTTTAAAAAAAACTGCTTTCATTTCAAAAGAAGATGCGTCATTAGATACTCTCATCATCATTATTGCATATAATGCATATTTTCGTGGCAGAACATACCATCTTGACATATAAAATGCTAAACCAATTGTTTTGCACTAGAATTGAAATATTTAGGATTTCAATTATCATTGTTTTTATTGTTTCAATGAATTTGACTGTAACGATAAGTACTTTTTTCATCACTGTTTTATTAGAACATTATTATTACCACTTTCAGAAATTAAATAATCGGCTTCATAAATCAATGACGAAAAATATTGTACCAAATGGCTGGGGTATGCACCCTTGATGCGAAAAAAGACTATTTAAAATTGAGTATTAACTCGATTTGATGATGTTGTGTCATCTAATATCTTTCGTAATGCTCAAAGTCCGTATTTTGATAGATCCCGAATTCGAGTGAAATGTAATATAAGTTAATGCATTATTTTGTCTTCACCTGAGTCTCTAAAGCATCTCCTACTGAACAAAATAAAAATATTTGGCATACAAATGCAGTTGCGAGAAGTATATATGTCAAAATACTGACCAAATTGCTGTCTTCAATTCCCTGGAAGACTTAGTAGTTAAACCATTGTATTTTTATACTCACACATTTACTTGGTGTTAAAAACATATTGTTTTACCGTTAAAAAAAAATATCCTAAAAAACAAATGTGCATTGTGCAATGGCAAACTTCGATAAAAGCTGCAACATTGTATATGTCTTTGATTTGCATTGCAAAACTGCATGAAAAAATAGCAGTTATCAATTTCACTTCATATCAATTGATATAATTATTTTGTCAACAAATATTAAATAAATATTTCAATCAATTTTTACCTAAGTATATGAGAATGTTGATGAAAAATGTTAGAATATTTTATTTCATTGAATAAATGAAATTCGCTAACACATAGAATGGTGTTATGCATTTTAATCATGATAATATCTAATTGCGCTGAAATATTTGTTATAAACAATGCAGCTAAACCGCAAAAGCAACTAGAAATGTTTAAAGTGACGTAACCAGCTACAAATTGTATAAAAAATACAATTCGAAAGGTGAGCACGTCTTTTGGATCAAATATTTTGGTATAAGTCGGACATGCGAAATCTCCTATCAGAGCACTGTCCGTGAAAGGTAATATTGCAAAGAAAAAAATGACACTTATGTACAACAGAAAGGCATTTATCACTGAATGGTGAATGCCGTTTTTGTAAAATTTTAACATTGACTTTTTTTCTTTCTCGTCAATGGTTTGGTTCCAAAATTTTCTAATGACATTAATGCATCGGTATATCGTTGTCAGATTCCACAGTAAAAGCATGTACTGCACCAGGGTCATTCCATAAAAACTCAAAGCACCAAACATGTGCAATTTGAGTACAGGATCTTCCACTTCAATAATAACCTTCAACACATTTGGAATTATATTAAACAACATGAGCGAAATTGACAGCACTATTTTGAATTTGTTTTTAAATTCATTTTTAGATTTCGTACTCTCTGGCCATAAGCCGTGAGGATTTAACATCCACTTATAAAACTTGAATTTGTGCTCAAATTCGTCATATTCATCTATAATTTTTGACATCATATTTCCCGATTAAAAACTTGTACTCTATCTTGTCGTTTGATTTTTACTAAACTTGAAACAAAGGGTAACACGCAGGTGCAAATTTTTGTCACGTTGGCCTGTCGACTAGGGTGCATTATTTATAAGAGTGAACGAAAAATTAACGAAAGTTTAAAAAGTCTGCAAATAGCAGACTTTGCAAAGTCTCTCTTTCTATGGTCATAATTATACCTAACAATGAGTCGGTGTGTCTATATGTTGGTATATCTTTAGTACAGAACAAAGCCACAAAAGACCAGAATGAAAGTTAGACTAATTTTTAGCGTTTACTAGATATTGTTCTTAAGCTTTTTTTTTTATAATATTTTAATTATTTTTATAAACTGCATTTAAACTGGTACTGCTAAAGCTGCTTTTTTGACGATGGTTCAGTGTATTTTCATGATAAAGAAGTAGAAATGTGTTGAACGGAACTGTATCGTCAATAATGTCATTATCAATTATCTTCGACTAACACCAAATGGAAGAAGCGAAAATTGATTTGCTGTTGCTGGCTATTTCCGAGCATAAATAAAAAGCTTATTAAACTTTGATAAGGTTAGTACAGAATGACTATGACAATTTATTACAAAATTTGGTACGATTTTTTCTGAAGATCACTTTAAACGCAATTTCGAAGTGGAAATCATATGTTTTGTTACAAGAAAACGCAGAAAAACCGTAAAATATGAAAAAAAAGTCAGATTTCGTTTGTCTCAGTGCTGAAAGAAACATAATTTTGCGCCTGAAGGGGTTAAAGTTCAAAGGAGGGGAGAGGTAATTTTGAAAGCTGTGTTTGAAAGCTCATTTTCTGGATTGGCTTGACTTATTAAATTTAATGGTTTTGAGAGAAAAAATTTGTGAGATTTTAAGAAAAGTTAGAACTAATTTGAACAAGCTGCAAACTTTGCTTATGAATATTTTATTTTAGGTAATGCAATTGCATTTCGGATGCAAGACAAATTACATAATGCACGGATGGTAGAGGGGGGGAGGGACAAATTTTGAGTTATTTATGCTTACAAATGTTATAGACTATTCCCTAAGGGTTGATGCTTAGAAAGTTATGATAAAATTACACAAATGATAAATATTAACTTTTTTTCTTTACCTTCATGGCAGGTATTTTTATACCAAAAATGTTTGTACTCAATAAAAGACACTTTTTATCATTAACAAATTACTCAGATTTATAGAGCTTGTTTATTTATTTATAACTATAATTGTCTTACATATAAAAATATATTTTTTTTATATTTATTTTTATATGTCTTGTCTACATATAAAAATACCTATCATAGAGGTAAACTAAAATAATTAATTTGTTTAATTTTTACTTATACTGCCGACTATGTTGACCCCTCAGTAAATTACTATAATTTTCTCCGTCGAATATATATATTTATTTAAATTATTTTTGATTAAAAAGTTAATGAAATAACCCGAAATTCATTTCTAAACGTATATTTAATCCAAATAAATATTTTTAATCTTCATATACTTTTTTTTCTTAAGTTGCTGCCAACGCCGCCTGTTCGTCGATGTTTCAGTTACATCCACCTGATAACGAAATAGAACTCTAGGAGACGGATCTGTGTACGCAGAATCTGTGAACTGTTGTCATCAGTTACTGACCAAGTGACACCGGTTGCAAGAGTTGTGCTTTAAAAAACAACTCAAATAGAAAGTGATGCAGACATATTGTTAGAATATTTTTTTGCAAATTAATTGATATTGATAAGATGTCGAAAAAAAAATTTCAACCTTCGTTGAGCTCAGAAGCAACGACTGTGAGTAACAAAAAGTATTAAAGACAATTTTATTTATGCAGAGAATTATTTTTTATTCATTCATTTAAACACTTTAGGCTGACGTTCGGGAAGATGAGGAACAAGCCGTCAAATTTCAAGAAATCATCGATTTACTTGTTGCTGCTGGCTATTTTCGAGCTCGAATAAAAGGCTTATCGAATTTTGATAAGGTTAGTACAAAACAATTATAGATATTTATAAAAATTAATGAATGATATATTAATGACTAATAAATTTTTAAAAATGTAAACAAATTCATTGGTTATTAAATAATTCAATAATTTTTTTTCAGGTAGTTGGAGGCCTGACCTGGTGCATAGAATCGTGCAATTTTGATGTAGACGTTGATCTTCTGTTTCACGAAAATTTAACGATTGGGCAAAAAATGTAAACTTACAAGGTTGAAAATCAAGTGATTATTGACTAATCAAAACTTTTATATTATAATTTTTTTCTAGTTCTCTCACAGAAAAGATTGTAGTCGTGCTACCAAAAATGAATTGTCCACATCGCATAGAACCACATCAGATCCAAGGTTTAGATTGTATACACATCTTTCCAGTTGTTCAAGTGAGAATTGTATCAATCTATTAACAAATATTTTTAAGAAGAAAAATTTCAAGTTAATTTAATCTAACTAATTATATAGAAATAAGTTCGAAGAGAACTTCAAAAATCATTGAACAAATTTTGTATTTCAGTGGCTTGTTATACAATCGATGAAAACACGAGAGGAGATGGCAGAATTTGTCAGAGCTTATTCGATCAGTCAGTCAAATAAGATTCACACCTTCCAGCACGAAAAGACAGACGAAGAAGTGGTTCAAAACATAAAAAAAGTTCAGGTTTGTGAATTGAATTCTTGTGAAATGTACGATTCAAAAATCTTGATTATAATAATGACTAATTTCAAAATTGTAGGAAGGATTCACTCCCGTGCGTCAATATAAAAGACAAGGTGATCCTCCTACGAACCTGGAGTTGCAGTTGAAAAGTACATTGCTTGAATATGGAGGCGTTCCAGCACATTTTAAAACATTGACTAAAGAGGAAGAAAATAAATCACAGGCTGGGTCAGAAGGGACGGAGATAACGGATGATGTATAAATATATTATTAATCTTATTTGTCAATAATGTAAATTAATCATTTAATTAATTTTCATAATCACGTTTTTCAGAGTCATCATGCAGACCTCATGAAAACTATGTCAGCTATCGACGACAAAATGGTAACATTTTGTAAAGAAATTTTCTCTGGATTGTAATTCGAAGAAACAAAATTTTACCTAATTGTTGATCTGTTTTCTAGGGCCGATTAAGTGCAAGTACAGTGGGAAATATTGTAAACATTCAAGTACAAGAAATTGCAAAAGTTTCAGAAAGTTTTGCAAACGCACAACCTCTGGGTGAAAAGGTAGATTTGAATTTTAGAGTCATTAATGTTCCTATTTTTCACTTGAATATAAGTCCAAGTACATTCAATTACTTAATTATCCAAGTACTTAATTATTTCAGAGTGGAAGCACAGAGTTGAAAACAATAACTACTTTAGAAAAACGAAAATTACAGCTCCAAAATAAGCTAGAACAAATACACAAAGGAAAAGAAGTTTTGCAAAATGAAATGACAGAAACGGATGAGAAACTCAGTAAAATAAGGTCGGATCGTAAATTGGTTGAAGACGCCTTTCAGAAAATGAGGGAATTAGAAACGGACGAAAATAAAGGGTAAATAATAATTATAAGTTCCAAATCAGCAAACATTTTCAGATTTATCTCATTATTTTAATATCATTCAGAATGCTTCGACGATTGAAAGAGTTGTTATCAGTTTATGATGGTTTGAAAGAACAAGAAATAAAGTTCAAAGAGCAGTGCAAATGTGATTTAGGCCATTTACAAAGGTTATTGGCAGAAGTCGAAAAAAATGAATTGCACAAAGAAGAACAATTGTCAGCTTATGATGAACAAAAGGACGTTGTGTGCAAATTAAAGTTGCAACTAGCAAAGAAAAATCGTCAAGTGGCTTTGATGGCTAGGCAGTTGGATGATGTCCCTTGTAGGTCAGAACTTACCCAGTACCAAAAACGGTTTTTGGAACTTTACAACCAAGGTAAAATTCAACACTTTGAAAGTTAACATTTTAATATTTAATAATTTGCAAAACAATTATGGATTAATGTAAGATAAGACCGTTCAATTATAAGATAATTATATTCACTTAAATTGTATATCTTTATCTCTAGTATCTGCAAAACATAAAGAAACAAAACAGCACTACACTTTGTACAACACATTGGATGACACAAAATTGTATTTGAACAAAGAGCTATCGATTTTAAATTCTATCAAAGACAATTATAAAGAGTGAGTACATAACGTTTTATATCAAAATCTATTCTAAAAATTTTTAATTCTATATCAACAATTTTCTTATTTCTAGAGCAATGATTTCATCGGGTAAAAGAGAAGAATTTTTGAAGCAGTTTCAGGAAATCGTTGATCGTATTTCTGAAAACAAAGAAAAGGTATCTTTCATTTCAAAGTAAATCTTTCATTAAAGTCGTGAGTTCAAGAAAACTTTTTAAATCAAAAAATAATCAACTTTTAGGTGGAAAAACGATTCGAGGATGAAAAAGCTAAACGAGATGAATTATCAAAAAAATTGTCCACGTTGAAGGAACAACAGCGCCAGTATGTGATTGCAGTTAAAAATCTCAGTCAGCAATGTCGAGATAACGAATTACTTTTATCCAAATTACGTGTGTCGCAAAGCGAATAATAAGTTTATAATCTAGACAATTCAAGACTGAAGAGTCGACTGCATTGGATGAGTCTTGAGTTTGTATATTAGAGAAGTGTAAAGTTCTGATGCCAATTCTTGGTAACGGTTTAACGCTTTAGTTCTTGTACTCATATGAGATCTTAAGTTATTTATTTCCTCGTTAATTTGATCAATATCTTCCTGAGAATCTTCTTCAGTCTGCAAAATGTCAAATTAAAATTAATTCTTGTGTTATTTTATATATTTAAAATATAACCGAAAAAAGGTTTGTACAAATGAAAATTTCCAATTTTATAAGTCACAATTATATTACGAAATCTAAAACGAATGTAAATCTCTAAATAAATATAATCGTATTTTGAGCAAACAGTATGTTTACCTGTTTTAAACATGCTTCAAGACGACCAATTTTCAATTGACAGTCTTTAATTTCGGCTTTCATCTTGTTTGTTTTTCTGCTAATATGTCTCTTGAAATCTTTGATAGATTTTTCACGAATCTGAACGAATTGTTCTTTTGACAATTTTTCAGGATCCCCTAACTCAGCCAAATATACTTCCAAATAGTCTATACTTCCAGAAAATATTCGATGGCTGTGTTCTAACATCATTTGTTCCTATAAATTTTTCCAAATGTTATTTTTGTTCGATTTAAACGAGAACAAAATAATCTTACCTTCTGTAACATTTTATTTCTCTCTGTCATGTTTTTATTTCTATCAAAGATGGATATGGACAACTGTGGATTTTCGGATTCCATATTTTTGATCAGTAAGAACTTGTCTATAATAACTTCAGAATCGTCAATGAGTTGCAAAATGTCTTGTTCAATTGAAATTAGTTCTCTAAATTCATAGTAAAGCGGTAATATTTGCTCAGGTGAAGGGATTTCTTCCGGCTGCATTTTTTTCACATGTTTTCAATTAGATTATGAATTTGCAAAAAACAAATAGATTTAAAACCGAGGCTGACATAATCAACTTTTATACTACTAGATTCAAAGTTTGTTTGCAAAAAAAGTTAGAGAAGTAAAATATAATGTTTACACTGTAACTCCAGGTCAGTTTAGGATCAAACACAAACGTTTCTTTCTCGTCAGACATCACGAGTAACTTTTTGTACGCCTTAGAAGCTCTGGTGTAATTCTCATCGTTATAAAAATACTTCAAGTGCATTTCATTGTTCTGTATGTCAAATACCCTGATTGAGATATTTTCTGAAGCCGAGAGGGAGGGGTTTCGGTCGAACCATTCTGTAATTTTCTGTCCATAAAAATAAGAATTGAATTTAAAATTGTAACATCAAATTGGATTTCAGAGCATAAGTTGCTTTCTGTTTGTAAACTTCAGTTACCTTTATGAATTTTATATTGACATGAATTTCACATTTTCTATCCACAAATTCGACTTTCCTAAAATAGTATTTATTTTATGATAAATCTGAGAAAACGTTTGAAAAAAATGTGACTCTGTTTTTAAAATAATTGAAAGTTCAATCTTTCATACGAAACATTTGTGTTTTTATACCTGCATCTCAAAAAATCATCCCTTTTGATAAAATTTAGTTCCAACGTGAAAGGATCTGTGAAAATTTTGCTCAAGCCATCGAACCTACCTTCATGATAAAAACTCAGTAATTGTTCGTCTAAAATTGTGTTTTCCTTATCGAACGAATAACAGTACTCTAGAAATAGATCGAATTGAATTACACTATTATACGCGCGAATCTCAACGAAAAATATTAATTATTTTTGAACCTTTGCAAGCGTCTAATCGACCTTTATTATAAAAATCTGTCATTTTGTTAGTTTTTAAATCCGTATAGGTTTTCAATAAATGATCTTTCCTGTGTAAATATTCGTCTGTAATATTTATCGCGTTTTTGTAATTATAATCTTCATACATTGTAATCCGTTTGACCAATCCGTTCGAATGATAATACGGAGAAAATAATTCAACCCGGCATTTTTTGTATAAAATGGTTTTCGTTTCATCTGGGTAACGTTTTTCGTAATCTGAAACATGTTTAAAATAATAATAATGAAATAACAAATTTATAGTATTTTATGAATGAAATTTTGTTAAGGAAAAGTTAATTTCGAAATGTCAAGACCTGCACTAGAAATTGTAATTTCATTAACATACGACGACGCCATGTCTAAATTTTTTTCTTCATAAATACAGTCCTGAATTTCTGACGGATTTAGCAACAAATCAGTATGTTCATCAGGCAGCAGTTGAATCCAATGATTTTTATTTTCCAAATCCCATTCAATTTCTGTACAACTTATCGGTGGGATTTGTAAATTAATCCAATAATTAAGATCATTCCAGATGCTTTCAATACTGACATAAAACTGTTCAACTTTTTCATTTTTCAATTCAAAATCGATCCCAGAAGTTGTTTCGACAAAAAGCGGTTGTTTGATTTCATCTGTCTTAGGGCCTTCTGGATCTGGTAAAATCAGCACCCAGGCATGAATTCTACGTCCGTGATATTTGTCAGGTACAAGTCGTTCATATTCCTACAAATCGAAATAAGAATTAAAATTAATGTTATCAACTCGAAAAATTCAAATTAAAAATCTCACCTTATCTTTACGCTCTTCTATTTCCTTCTGTTTAGCTAATTCGTCTCGTAAATTTTTTGTTTTTTTCTCCTCTTCTTGTTGCAAAAACTTACTTTTAAAATCCGATGGCGCCTTGAAAATATACGGATTAGGAGGTTCTTCCGTAATTTCTTTTTGCGACGAGTCGTCAAATTTTTCTTCATAAGGTGAAGCTATTTTTCTTGTATCACATTCGACAACTTCTCTTGCGGCATATCCACTTACGACAAAAGCATTATACCCTTGTCCAAGTAATAAGCTGACAAGAAAATTGGCGTATTCAAAACTGTTTCCTCTTTGATGATGAACCAGGTACGATGGAGACTTCAATGCGTTTGGCTGAAACACAAGAAAACCATATCATACAAATAATAATGCATTTTTACTGCAATATTAATATTTTTACTGTAAATATTTTTATTGTACATAAAAAATGTAAATTTATCTTATAGTTTCAAAACTAAATTTAACAAAAAAAATTTCCAAAAAGATGTCTGTTTTTTTGACTGTCGGTAACAAAAATTCAAATACCAACGAAAGATAATTTTTTTTTTGAAAATTAGATTAAGGAATAATAATTAAAAATGACAACTAAAAAATCACATTGAAATAATTACACAAATTGCCTGATTGTTAAATATTTTTATATAATTATTAACAGATGTAGATTTATCATGAAAAGGTAAAATTCAATACAGATTTTTATCGACCGAAGACGAATTGGAAGAAAACATTTCTGCCGACAGAGCGTCATTCATAATTTTATTCTTTCCTCTCAGAGCGCCACAAATATGATAACAATAATATACAGCAAGCAAACCTATTAAAGACGAGAGAGCACGAGAAAACACAAATGTAAACACGTGGCGCGCCACGAAGCAAGCTTGAATGAAATTACATAAGAGCGGCGTCTGTGTGCGACTATTCCGTTGCCCTGCATAAAGATGTATGTATGCGTAAATGTGAATAGTATTACTTATTTGTATTGCTCCATTTATATACTTCTGCTTTAACGTAAATTCGAGCATCACGTGTTTTGAGTTCTGCTCAAGTAACACGTGTCAATGTTTGATTTACAAATTTGTTAATTGAATTCCGGTTTTTTTTTTTTTCAGATTCATTTTTATTCATTACCACCGACTGAATCAAGTTAAAGAAACTCAAATCTCGCAACAACAAAATTTTACTGTCTCCTGATAAACAACAATTTCTCCTTGGACACATGAATTTTTATTTTAAGTTTTATTTTTTTTATTTCCAAAGATAAAAAATTTTATTCAATTAGAGAACAGATTAAACAAATGAATGAGGTTGCAAGATTTAAAACAGTTTCAAAGTTCGAGGTGCAAAACAAAACAAACCACTTTGCTTTACCGGTACAAAAACAATAATCCCGGGACACTTTTTCACGTCGATTAACTTTCAGATCTAATATCAGACATAACTTTGCGTTCATTCAATTTCGAAAATGTCGTTTCCATCTGTTGATTCAGTCGAACGATTATTATGATTCAACAAATATTGACCTTGACACTGAAATGATTATCTCATACAGCTTACAGGCGTTTAAAGGGTGTTTAAATTGTGTTCCACAGGCCCGGTGAGATAAAATGTAATATTCCTATTCAATCAATTATGTAATCCAGTCCGATTGTATCGATTATAAATAATTCAGCATCCGCGGCTTAAATTACGCTAATAATTCCGGTGAGCCGAGCGCTGATTTATCGGTCATCCCGATCGATAAAACGATGCCACCTAATTACGTCTGCCGAACCTTTCGTCGTCAAAAATCAATCGTTCTGAATAACTCGAATTTCCTTTATCGAAAAAATGAATGAAAAAAAAAAAAAACTACTGAAACTGAAAAAAACTTTGAAACTTCGCGTTTCAAAAATATTTCAAATGCTTTAGAATGATTTTTTTCGTCTCTCCTTTTTTTCTCCTTTCTTTTTTTTATCTTTTATATTTCCTCTCACGCGAATACAAATTTTCGCAACGTAACGAAGGGACGATCTTACGTCCCTCGAAGGCAGTCTGCGCGCAGGTTCTTCCTTTTTTCGATGGCTTTTCTTTTTATCTGCGAAAAACACGTAGCTCGGTTAGGTTAGGGTAGAGATAGCCAGTGGGTGGCGCGGTAAAGTTGCTCCCCTTGGCAACCCCGCGCCCTTCGGCATCGTCGTTGCTCGCGTCGCCCCTTGCCCCGGCCGCTTCCCTATTCTCCACGACGCCCCTCGTCAACCTCATTCCTCGACCCCTTCGACCGTCACCCACGTGGGACGACGCAAGGCGAGGGTGTGAGGCAACAGACAACGCAGAGATACCGCCGCGGTGGCAGCTGCGCCCAGTGGCTCTCAACCCCGCGATTTTCGCACCAGCGCGCGATCGATCGCGAATTTCGGTTTGAATTTTCAGGTATACACTTTTCAGCCCCTTTCACGCTCATGTTTCGCGTGCAAAAAGACGCGGTGTCGTCGATGACGATGCACACCGTTTTTCAAGGGGAACAGTCCCGGTTACATTTTTCGATAGCTCGACATTATATATTAAAGCCGATGGCTCGTTTTTATATCTCCTCTCCTCGTAACTCATCGATTCCACATTTTCGCTTACTATTTTTCTATCTGGGATTTTGAGTCATATTTGGGAGTTTTTGAACATCTCAGTATAACAAAGTTTTAAAGTTTTCATTTGCAATTTTGGTTTTCTTTTTATAAAACCGTTTGCTAATTTGAAATTTTTATCAAATTGACACATTTAAAAGATTTAAAAGGTTTTAAGTAAATAAAGTTGGTTACACCATTTTTAAAATGTTCTTTGGAAATCAAAGTATAGTAAAACTAAGTAAATTTGCAAGAGTTTGAGGTTTTTTGTAAGTATATTCTGGTTAAAAAACTTTCAACGTGTGATAAAGTTAAAGAAAATGATGAAAAGATGTGTAATAATAGTACATTCGTACTAATGATATAATTGAAAGTTTCTTATCGCTGTTGTAATCAAATTAGAGTTGTATTCTTGATTTTACCCACGTAGTCTATTCGAGGACTGGTTTAAGTGTGATCAGGAATAATTAAAAAGGACAATAAGGATTAAAACTGTGCAATTAGCGCGAAATATTTCTGTCGAGGGTTTCACATCAGTAATCCTTCTTTTACTAAAAACATTACGTTAAGTAGTTGTTTGACCTCAGAGACCTCAATTTTAACGATATATCAAGACATGTTATATTATATAAAAAATCATTTTAACACATCCTTCAATCTAAATTGAAAAGAACTTTCGATCATGATGCAACCGATTATATTCTTTTTATCCATTTGCATTGAACGAAAAAGCACCAGCCCAATTCGCAAATTCCCAACGTTCAATTTTGTTGGACTCGATTAACCCGATCTGTTATCTTACAAAAATGAAACGGTGTATTTCTAGCCGTAACATAGGCACCCTTACGTCCACGTCTTTTCATCGCACGACGGGGGTTCTTAAAGAAATTCGATCGCTGTGCTTTTTACAGCGCTTTCCGTTGATTTTCGTCTTCGTTGGTCTCGCAAAGTGTTCGCTATTTCTGTCCCCGTTGCTCTGCCAAGTAATAGCAGGGAATATCAGCAAGGAACGTGTGTTTCTCGCGGGTCAGGCTGAGCAAGCGCGTGCTATCCGACCTTTCTTCGACCTTCGATCGACGAGCGTCCGGCGTTGCGCTGAGGAAGCTAGAAAGTCGGCGAGCTGCGAACGAAGACGCGAGATAACTTGATACAATAATCAGCGCTTGGGAACATGAAACTGCTGCCGATGTTATCTCCACACCAAAACGAAAATTGCACTGCTGACTCGCATGCCGCATTACTCGTTTCGGTTCGCCTTTAAATACGACGTTTAATACATTACAGCTTACAAATTCAAAAGTTGCCTCGTGACATTAATCAACTCCCCATAAAGGTGTTTGGAATTTCGTCCCAGCTCAGGACTAGAGGGGGAAACAATTTAATTTCGTGTTTATAAAAATAAAATTCTGCGTGGAGCGATGTGCGTGATTCAAATAATTTAACTGTTATGAAATTATGCGCGCAAAAAAACAGTGCCGGTGATAAAGATAAACTTGGTGTGGCACAAAAAGTAGAAAAAAAACAGGTCAGGTGATAGACGTTTAGAAGGACAAAAACAAACTACCCTGACTTTTATTTCGTTATATTTCTATAAAAATGCTTTCGTAATATACTTTGGAGGAATATAAACTATTGAATTGCACTCTTCATTGCTTTGACTTCATTTGATTATATATTTTTGGAATAGTGTTTCGCGACAAATAAAATATGTGTGCTGATTTTCAAATGAACGTAATAATGTTGCGCATACAAGTTGTATCAAAGGGGTCGGACGAAAACATTTTCACTCATCCGGCTACTTATGGCTTGAATCCGATCAAATATGCGACTCGTTTCCAATACAAAAAAAAAAAACAATATTTTTCAACAAATTACAATCATATAGATTTTCTCTCAGTAAAATATTCAGACGACAAAAAACATTCTTTTGTGCTAAAACGCTGTGGTTCGATAGCAGCAGACTTTTTTTTCGCTTTGTTTGAAAACTTTTCGTTTGATATTGTAATAAATTAGTGAGTCGCGACGAGTTCTCATTGATTTGTGTCGTCCCGAGGTTGGCCAAGGGAGATAAAAGTTTTGAGGTTTAGAGTCGGGTGAAATTCGCACGTGAAAACATTTGGTACAAACAAACTTGACGTTATGCTTCTGTCCAAAGTAGAGTTCACAGAATGCTAATAAAAGTAAAAAAGGGCCGCCATGAAGGGGCTAAAAGCACATACTTAGTTCGTACTATTAAGAAAGGTTGAGGGTCGACACTTGGGGGCACAAAATGACCTGCAATAAAACCGCTTGAATAATGCTCGGGATGCGCGATGTTGTATAATTTGTGATTAACGGAAGATTAAATAATCATCGCGATCCTGTCCAACTTTCTTCTTTGCAAAAGTCTCTAAAAGCTCTAAACTCTAAACAAAATCTATTCACAGAATTTGTAAGATTGTTAATTTTACAATGAATTTTAAAATTATTTTGATGTACTCTTTTATTTATTTTAATATTCAAATTAACTATTGTCAATTAACCAAAATTTCAACAGCAGCAATTGCAATTATGCGAACGATTCAACATCTCACATGTTCAGAAGCCATTCCAACTTACACTGCCTGTTCGAAACAACCTTATTTGCCGTTACATATTTCATACCATAAAGTCTGAGGATAAGTAACTATCGCTCTTGAAATTCACTTTTCTCTGTATCTTTTTGTATGTTTCCAAGAGGTAATATCTTTATAAACGTTCACCCTTTTTTTGACTTCCAAAGACATATATCTTATACTCAAAAAAAAAAAAAAAAAATACCGAGCTTAATAATACAAAAAAAATAAATTGTTTCAGTATTAAAAGTAAAAAAAAGATTCATCAAAGCCTTTACTTTTATTTTCAGCACGCCGCATGTGAACGCGCGCGCGTATGCGAAAAATCAATGACACCGTCAATTGGGATAAATCTGCAAAACAAACAAAAACTTTTCAAAGGCGTGAAAACTCGTCTGCGCGAGCGAGCGTTACGTAACAGAAATTACTTTGACCCAGGCTGTAATTAATGCAGCGCATTAAAGTGCGATGGCTGCTGACGTGGTGTGCGCGCGCGAGAGAAGGACTCGGATACATACATTTTGATTAAACCCACTGTGAAACGTTGTTTTTAATTCGGTAATAATATAACGCACACGGCATTATTATACCGAATCTTTATCTCGTGTTGGTGAGCACTTTGTAGATGCGAGCGAATGAGCACTCGTTCCATTGTAAAAGCGACGTAATGCTCAAGAAGGTTGAGCGCATAAGATAAAGCTTTTGGGGTCGTGCTCTCGGCTGTGTTCGCCTCGACTCGTCGACGCGATTCGAAGCGCATCGAGGTCGTTATCTATGGACACGGCCAGAGGCCTAAATCAGGGACGATCGCGCGCCCGGCGTCGCTATCTCTGAATATGCGGAGCACTATTTGGCGTCCACACCGCGTACCTAGTACCCGGTATTACTAGATACTAGATAGTACCTATGTATTTCACAGCGCTCACGTTCGGCCTTACATATACACCTATATGCAGCCCATTTATATACGTACACGACGTACATAGCAGGAGAGAGGGAGGGAGAGAGAGGGAGAGAGAGGGAGAGAGAAAGAGAGAAAGAGAGAGAGAGAGAGAGAGAGAGAGAGAGAGAGGGAGAGAGAGAGAGAGAGAGAGAGAGAGAGAGAGAGAGAGAGAGAGAGAGAGAGAGAGCTCAAACGACGTATTTACGCGCGTGTGCAACCTCGACCGTGTCGCCGACATACACAACCCAAAAGGGCACGTACATTCGAGAACAGGCGCGCTCTAAAACAGATGCCGCGGAATAATGCATCCCGAGGAACACACTTTGACGCGACAAGATGACGTCAATTTTACCGTCCACTTGACAACTTCTCCTCCCCTCGCGTCGCAAACTTACTATTTCATTTGTATCTCAATTCACCTTGCACCGGTTTACGCATCGTCATTTACCGTTACACTTTTTATTACTTCATAGATTGACCTGATGGCTTAATGCTCATCCCGATGTTATCTCATTGCAGAAAAACTTTAGCCACAATTGTAACAGCGGTGTGGTAATCGAACTTTCAACATTTTTCTCCTATTTTTATGAATGAAAAGTTACAACTCGTTTCATCGAGTTTGCATTTTTATTATTGTCAAGGTTATCTTTGCTGTTTCGGAGCTCTTTTTTTCACCGGAGATTTGTGGGTTGGATAAAAACCTTTTATTTTTTATTTCTACTTTTTTCTTTCATTTGTTAGAAGACGATAGTTCTAATTAATTAACAGTAACAAACTAATTGTGAGAATGTTTTAAATTACTTTGTTTAACAGTTTTACAGTGATTTGCTATTTTGCACAAGCACAAATTGCAAATTTTAAAATCAAATCAAATTTGCAGAGGCGTCAGAAAGCAATCCACATATTTCACTGAGGGGAAAATATTTCCGTGGATAAAAAATCTAGATCAATGTGATTCTATCAAGTAATAATAAGTTCAAGTTCAAGTGTAATATCATATTTCTTCCGTAATACCCCAACACGTATACTGCAAACTGCGTATTGACGTATTTACGGCATAAATTTATTGGGATTTCCTTTTTTTTCTGTATGCTTTACTTTCCCTTTTTTATCATCCGATTACTTTTTAACTTCATAAAATAACATTTCAAACTAAATTCATGCATACTATGCACAGTCTGATTTATAATAACAATTTAATTCGTAACATTTTAATTTTGATTTCAGTTTTTTATGATATTTTATAAATTTACAATCACAAATTGTACAAACCAAAAAAATGTCTAAAAATATTTGTCACTTCTGATTAACAATGTAATTCATTATAAATACATCACTTGGAATTAATATAACATTTTCGAATGTTTAATTCAAAAGTATTGAAACTGTACTGTAGTTATAAATTGTAAAATCAAAGTTGCATACAGCAAGTGTTACTTTGTTATTCAAGGCTTTCCAACGATCTAGCAGAAGTTCGTATCTAAAAAAAATGTACTACGAATCGATAAATAGTTGAGCCGCAAATAAAGTTTACTGACGTAATTATCTTTTCATTGAAGGTTTCACTTTCCTTCATAAGTTCATTCATTGACAGAATATCTCATTGAAAGAGCGAAGATACATATCTCTTGCACACTTGAACTAAATCGCACACACACAAATACACGTGGAAAGAGAGGCAGCAAAACGTGAATGAATTTTCTGACTTCTCAAACAAACTCCCGCGATAGTAAAAGAGAAAAGTTTGTTTATGTGCGATAACGTGACGCCACTCACGTGTAGGGGGGAATATACAATTTGTCGATTTAACAAAATGGTTTGAACGGGAGAGCTCGCCGAATATCACGAGCATCGTAAATCACTTGCTAGATCGTTACAAATACTCGCTTACGAGTTTATCGTAAGAAGAAAAAGACTCGGCATACAAGTGCTCGGAGAAGCGGTACACGTGTTTCAGGAGTAAGTATTGCAAAGCGTGATTGCTTATGGAAGCCCCACTGCAACGATCTCAATGAAGGTGCGAGGGAGATAAAACGAGAGGAGAGAGTGTATACATAAAGGGCAGAATGGAGCGCGCCAGATAATAAGAGTTTCATTCATAGTTGGAATGTGAGCACACTTTTATGGAGACATTATATATCAAATTCACTCTCAAAAAAGTGTGCAAGAGATTTCAACCAATAATACGTTTATAAAAGACTTGACTTTTTTTACTCACCGCGCACATTTTTCTACTCTATTATGCTTTACACGCTCCTTCGTACGAATTTAAGTGTTATGATTAATTTATTATATCGTTTTCTGCCGTCTTTTTTTCTGGTTGAATCGACAAGTGACCTTTTTGTTTTTTTACTTCACACAACACCGAATATAGCATCTCAAAAATAAACAAACATTAATTAAATTCCATTAATCAATTTGTGTGTTTTCGTTTTTTTTTGTATTTCAAAATTTAAAGGATTTCAATTAAAAATCATTTATAAAAATGGAAAAAAACCATTATTGGTTGAGTGATTTTTAAAAGCACGGTGTACCTCATTCGAAAAACTCTGGATTGATCCTGAATTAGGATCACTATTAAACGATTAGTTAGACTATTAGACATTTTTTCAATTTTGAAAACGGAAAACTTCAGTTGATTACGATGAAAAGTATTTTTCACAGTGAGTGCCCAAAAATGTTGTGTCTATTTGCAAACAGAAAACGAGAACAACAGTAGGTTCGCTGATTCATGAGTCAAAACCGAAAGTACAAAAAAAAAAAAACGCATTCGATGGAATCGAAAACGTGATTCACCCCAGAGCCTCGGGAGACTCTCCACTAACCTATTAACCAGGCATATCGTAACACGAATAAACACAAGTACCCAACACGTGTACACACCAGTTTCATAACTTTACGGTCATTTCTCTTCTTCTGCGTATATGAGACGGGCGCGTGGGTGTGCGAGTACTCGCAGGGATTTGCGAGCGAAATTAAAAATGGGTCGTGAGCTTTCATCCTCTTTACAGCGTGTGTTTCCACGCTCGCTTACAGGTGTTCCATGTGTAATTGCATTATACCCCTTTCCTCCTTCAACAACTTTTCGCTGCTCGCTTACTTTTGTTATTTTTTAAACCCCTTTTGTCAACTCGTCGCAACATTTGTGAATCTTCCCGTTTTGTTTTTTTTTTCGATTGCACATTACTAACTCAGACAAGATGATGAGAAAGCAAAAAATAAAATAACGACAAAAAAAAGAGAACAAAAAGTTCGGAAAATTTGAGGCGATTAAATCGAGTGAGAATAATGTTGCGAATACATGGCTTGAAAATGGCGAAACATTTGTCATAATTAAGTCATTCAACTTGTTGAATGTTTCAGGGGCCCGGATTCGTAATTCAATCTCGATCTAATTAATGTCGAAAGAGGAAAGGGGACTGAGAAATGTCTTGGCCGATTATTATCGTCGTTATTTTTACAAGAGATACTCTCTGCTATTCTTTGCAATGCACGCGCTTAAATCACACGGCTCGTTTCACTCGGAGGCAATACGCAAGTCATCATTCGCGTCAATGCACAACGAATTGTTCAACCCCCCGATGCGTTTCAACTGCAGCGCACACTATAATTCGATAATAGTTGCAAAATGATAAATACCGATACCGAAAATTTATCAATTCATTAAATAACTTGTTATCTGCTTTCGCGCACAATTTATCATCTCTTTGATAATTACCGATTACGTTTAGCCCAATTGTTATGGTGTTTTTGTTATAAATGTCCCAGTGAGTACACAAACGAATTAGAAAGCGGTTGTTGTTTTTTTTTGTTCCTTTTTTTTACGAGCCACCTTCGTTATTCCGCGCAAATTAACGAGTTTGGGAGAGCGCTCGATTTTTTTTTCACGTTCATGCGTCATTTTACCGAGCTGTTAACCAACATTCAGTTTCGTTTGGGGGTTCATCGTTACGTTTTTATTCGGCATGGTTTGTGTGTATCATAAAACATTACATTACCATTGCCAGAGACATGATGTAGTATGTGCGAGAGAGACATGTATATTGCTTCGGTTGAAGCAATTATGTCACAGTTGACATATTGATTTTGTCAGGGCCGTGTATGTAAACTTGGATTTCAATAATTATGACTTTTTACATGATTATATAATTTTGACGTTATTTTTCAAATTCCTGATCTACCCTTCAGATTTTAATGCTACTTGTTCGTTTACAATGAATTTCAAAATGAAAATTGCGTCTGATGAAAACGTTTTCAATGAGCTTAAAAACGATAAAACCATAACTCGAACAATGTATTAACTGAGAAAATATTTATAAAAAGAGGAATTGAAAACTAACTAATCTGCAACTTGTCAGAAACAATACTAACTTCAAAATGTATCATACATCTAATTTCAACGGTAAAATGAACTTGGTCGAAACTTTGGATGCAGCCTCATTTATTCCGTAAAACTATGACAAAAATTAAAATTTACAAAATGAATTGAAAAGAAAAAGTATAAAAAAACTGTACGATGCAAAGTGGCAGAAAACAAAGATGCAAAGTGTGAGAATGAACAAAAGCCGTTGAGAAGAGTGAAATAATGAAAATTGGATGGTATCAACGTGTGGAGCAGCAGGTTGAAAGACAATTATGAAAAGAGACGGCGGACAGAAGGGTGGTTGGAAAAAGAGCCGATAGTATATATGCCGGACGTGATGACTCGGTTAAAGGATGAAACTGAAAACTGTATATTTCCATATTTTTGACACACTTTTTGTGGTGGCATCGACGAAGAGCGAGGGGGAGAGAGAGAGAGAGAGAGAGAGAGAGAGAGAGAGAGAGAGAGAGAGAGAGAGAGAGTCCCTTGGCGGTGTATTATTCCGGACAGTCGATGCATATTGGTAGGATGGATTTAGAGGTACTCGTATACTCGCGTGGTACATAGGCAGATAAATAGATAGCTAGATGAGCTAGATTGTTGGGCTAGATAAATAGATAGCAGAGAGTTGGGGGTACATGGCTAGATAGACAGATGGATAGATAAATGCATGGCACGGCTAGGACGAAGGAGAGTCGGAGCGCGGGGTGGAGCAAAGTAGCGAAGAGTCGAGGTGAGACGCGAGAAGCGAGAAGCGAGGGACAGGTCGGGGGGCGTTGGGAGGTTCTCTCGCTGATTACGTCGCAGGATGGCCAGAGCGCGCGAGAGGATGCCGTGGAGGCTCTGCTCTGGATATCCGCAATGTCCTAGCGTGTGCAAGAGCTAGCCTGTGTCTATCGCTCCGTCTTCGTCCCTCCCTTTGGCTAACTCCCGGATGCATGGCGCTCGTGAGTGCATCAGCAGCACACGTACACAGCATAGAGCACACTTTGAAATGCGCTCGCAAGCGCTCGCAAGCAAGCAGAGCCCTAAGCCAAACTAAGCCAGGCTGGGATAGAGGATAGGGTATAGGATTGCGGGACAGGATGGTGGAGAGCTGCCACCCAACGCCACCCAGCTTGCCGGCGTGTAGGAAGCCGTCTGTCTCTGTCTGATGGCTCCTTGCCTCGCGGCGTCTTGCTCTGTTCTCGTCGGTTGAGCTCCCTCGTCCACACCGAGTTGGTTTCACCCTCGGATGCTCTCTCCTCGTCCAACGCCATCGGCATTTCCTCTACCCGCCGCCACCGCCGCCACCGCCGCCGCCGGGTCGCGTCGCGCCCCGCCGCGTCCCTCTGTCCTTCGTCCGCGAAAGCTCTCTCGTTTCCGCCGCCCGCCTCCCACAGACACCCTCGGGGGGTTAGTTAGGGGTGGTATATTGACGGTCGGCGTCGCGAGGACGCCTATACTTAGTGCCGGCGAACCAACGCGTTTCCATCCAGCTCGACACTACTACCACCGTCGGTTCCACTACTACCCGCCCGGCCAAATCACCCTTCCTCTTTTCTGCCCTGTTTTCCAGCCACCCCGCGGTGCCCTCGTCGCGCCCACCGCCCAGCAATAGACTCGTGCCCTTCCTCGTCTCTCGTCCTTTATCGCCTTCTCACTCCGACACCATCGCGTCTTAATCCCCGCGTCCTCGTCACGCACCCAAGATATCCTCTCCACCCTTTCCGCCTGGCCCTTCCAACCGCCGCGCGTGAATACGTGCCCAAAGTGCCCGCTCGCTTGCGATTACTCTTCGAACCGGAGAGAGCGAAAACCCTCCAGCTAGCGAGAAACACGCTCCGCACCGATATATACTTACCTACAAGACCCGAACGAAAAAATGCTTATTCCAACCGTTGAATTATTCGATCCGTTGACGAGCCCTCTCTGTGATCCTGTTTGTGTCAGACACACAGCACATACGTCGTTAAATAATACCGCTCATCATTCTAATTATTTTTAAAATGTAATTGTAATTTTTGTTTGAATTTCAGTCAGAGGCGCGAGTTTTCAAAATTTGACGCTACATATATGCCACTGTGTAATGGCACCCGCCATTTTCGGGATAAATCAATCATGACCTAAAGACCTTATATATCACGTTCACAATATGAAAAATAAATGAGGTTTCGTTTCTCCCCGACTACTAACCCACATCCATAAACCCCCTTTTTTTTATTCACTCTTCATGAGCGCGCGCGGCTTGATTGGGAATTAGTTGAATTTTAAGTGAAAATCAACTCTAATTAGTTATCCTGACTGACGATTAGCGCCGTTTCAAGTCCCGAGGCTTCTTTTAACCAACTCACCGAAATCGGTTGTTTTGTAAACAACTTAAAATTGAGTGAGCTAACTTTGTAGATATATATGTATATATCCCGGCCCTGTTCGATTCTGCATGTCCATTATATCTCGAGTAGAGGGAAGAGGTTCAAATCACGCTAACTGATTTAACTACAATGTCGATGGACGTTCGGAAAGAAAGGGGATGGATGATATGGACTAGTATATGTAAATGCACGGGCGGCACGATTAGATTAATAGCTTTTCGGGAATTCGACACTCTAATCGGTAGCGAAACTTAGAAAATTTGCATCCGCCTTCTGACCAATTTCGTTTGCAGCCTTGAGCATTATTATTATTATTATTATTTTGTTTTTTAATTTTAAAACTAAATAAGGTAGCTTCAGTGAGAAGTAAAAAATTGTAGAGATATGTGAATTTCTAAAAAAACTGACCTTCCAGTTTGCAAAATAATAAACGATTCAGCATCTGAAAATAGGAATATTTAATTTTCAAACGTGCATAGATATAGATATATGAACCATGCATTTTTTTTGCAAATTTGCAATTGAATATCTCGAATTGTAAATTGCGAAACGACTTCGAATTGCACTGTATTGCAGATGCAAACTGAAAATATAATTGGTTAAATTTCAACAAATTCTGACATTTTCGATGAATAAACATTTTCCATGCAAAAAGTTGCATCAAATCATTCTGCAAGTTGTATCAGATAAAAATTTTTTGCTATGAAAAAACTGTTCATTCAGAAACATCAAAAAGTGTCTTAAAAATATCTGAAAAGTTTCTGAATTTTAGACGCTCAAACAACTTATTTAAAATGAGTTCTTTAATTTAAGACTCTTTTTTCCACAATTTTAGTCCACCATTAATTGAACTTTAAAACATTGAAACGTTTGAAATTAATTGGTAATTAATTTTAGAAATCACTCTTTTAATTGATTCGCTACCGGAATGATTTTAAAAAATTGACTTACATATTTTTTGTGCAGGTTTGCTCATTTGCAAAGTATTTAAAAAAGAGTGGAAAAACGAGCAACAGAACTATTTTGTTACATCAAGGGTGAAGTATTGTTGTTTTGACAACTTTTTTTACGGCTCCTATAAACTCCATACTTTCGAAGAAGTAAACATCGGCAACTGTGTGCAAATAAGATATAACACAGATTCGTGTGCACACCGGCGAAGGAAGTTGCAAGGGCTGCTCACAAAGACACACCGAAAACGATTTATGATGCATGTCTGTACGATACACCGAGATGTCCGCTTCAAAGCAGGAAAACGATTCGAGACTGCAATTCTATAGCTAAGTGGATATTAGCGATAATGATCGCTTATTACTCACAGGTGAATTGCACACATGTTTATTATTTTATCCTCCGGTTTGTAAGTGATAGATGAATTATTCTGCGCAATAAAAATTGGCCATGAGTTTTAGGGTGTGGTGATGTTTGAGACCGAAATTATTATTTTCATGTTCTGTTTTAAAAGTTGAAACTTTTGAAACAATTTCAATCAATTGTCACAATCCATTACATAATCGCAATACAATTTTGTACAATTTTTTTATTGTATTTTGAAGTTTAAACAAAAATTTTTATTTAAAATTTGAATAAATTGAATATTTTGTTTCAATTTTGATTTATACTTTTAGATTTAAATTTTCAAGACTGAAAAATCTGGCCTGTGATTTGGATTTCATTACTGATTGATACAGATTCGAAAAGTGGTTTATTTGTTGAAACGATACATCCTTTAATATGAGGGCGCTTATATAAATACAGGAATATAACCCTAATTTACAAATCCACTGAATTCACTTGAACCCACAGTTATTCATACGCATAAAAGAGGGTTTGAGGTATAGCTAAGCCGTAAGGAGATGATTATATTACTTATAATCTAGTCAAACAGTAAAACATTTGTTGGTTCGTTTCAGAACTGGTGAAAATGAGCTTGGTAAACTTGTTTTGCCTCTGATACACACTAATTACACGTTATTTATGACGATCTCACAATGTGCGGAGAATAATCGATACAACAGTTTAAAGTTGTATCAAGATTGAATATATTCGTTTCGTATCTTTATCTCGATAATGTTTGTGATCAAAGAGTGTAGATAAAACGGACTTGACATGATTATAATGTTATAACATTAGGTTTGTTGGGAGTAAGCAGAACCGAAAATATTCGCCAATACAGCGAAAGAAAATACCTCGCATATCAAGTTGCAGGCGCACGAAAAATAATGAAATTAAATGTTTATACATTCTCATATTATTCATAACGAAATGAATATTCAGAAGATATCTATTCAAATAAAATGAAAACAACGATCTATTTCATATTCCAAAAATTGTATTCATTTTTAATTGTATCATTCAATTGAAATCAAATGAAAAATAAGTAAAAAAAAGTATGATAAGAATTAGTACAAAAAATTTTAGGTAAGCAAACATCACACGGTATTCCCAAGCGGTCACCCATCCAAGTACTAACCGTGCTTAAGGTTGCTTAACTTCGGTGATCGGACGAGAACCGGTGCTTTTACAACCTAATTTGAACGTTCACAAAGTTAACTTGGACTAAATCGCACAAAATTGTTCACAAAAATGTACACAGCCTGAAATTAAATTTGAAAAATTTAGGCTGCTTTGCAACAATTTCTAAAAGTTATAATTTGTTTAAGATGCTCCTGTAGGTTTTTTGGTGATGACGTCATTCGAACCTTGTTAAACCGGAATGATTATGACGTCACGAGATACCAATTACAGTTATATAGAATGGTTATCAACATTCATGCAAGCTTGATCCTACCTTGAAAATTTGTCGGAATATTTTAGTGATAAATCCAGTCTCTAATGAATAATCAATCCTCAATTCGCTGCATCTTCATTTTTACGAACCGCGTTTGCCATAAATGTCGCGTATGCCACGATTTACAACACTAGCATATACTTCGTCGCACAATTTTTGCCAACTTTTTTCTTTTCTCAACTTTTCAACTGCATTATTTTTTGTTTTGAACAATCTTTTCGTTATTAAATGTCTAGACTAAATTGAAACTAAAAAACGCCGATGAAACGAATTGAACATCCATCCATATTAAATTACAATTTTTTTTTCTCGCGCTTTTATTTATATTTAAATAACATCTCGTGAGCAAACGAGCGATCAATTGAGATGTAAAAGTATTTTTATCACCGACGTGATAATTTGTTTCTTAATTGATCGAACGACCTGTAAACATATGAAATCAACAGAACATAATATGAAATTAACGTTTTTCCTAGTTGAGAGAGCGCGTGTTCTCAAATGATTACTATAATGATATGATGTGTGTGCATAAATGAATAGTCGTAATTTGTATAGCGCACATCAAGAGCGTACGACTTACATCGGAAACACTCTCTTATAATAACACTTCAAGATTTTACTGCACAGTAATTAAGTATTAATAAACGTACTATTACTCAATTACACACGGCATTACGGTTCGCCTTATACACTCGCACTCGCATCTATCCTCGTTTCTACCGGCGCAGCTATCATTCAAAATGTCATTATCCTTTATGGTTTGTTCAGCAGTTCTCGGAATATATCTTAATGCGCCGCTAACACGAAACAGAAAAGTTTGGCTGATCAACTATTTTTTTTCTTTAAATGACAAAGCGGTACGCTTTCGGCGTACACCATATACTTATCGTCTAATCTATCACGTAGTCGGCTCGAAACATAAGCGTAGCAGAAAGTGTGCCGACCAGTTGAGTAATTAAATTGCGAGACGCGAGAGAGCAGAGCTCTCCCATCGATGATTATCATCAGATTAGTTACACAGGGATTAATCGAATTACAAGCCAATCTTTAGAAAACACTAAATTCAATTGACACACATTTCTTTTTCTTCTGACTCGTTCTTTTTTCAACTGAACGTTATCGTTTTATTATTATTATTATTATTTAATGTTTTTTTGTACTTTTTTTATTTTTTAGGAAAAATTATGTGACTGAAAAAGATCAATCGAAATGATTAGCAAGGGACAAAAGCTGAAGCGTGGAAATAACAGCGAAAAAAAAGTGCGCAGCTCAATTCCGAGCTGTGTAATGTTCGAACGTCGAGAGGCAGCGCATTTTCTTCGCCCTAGAAACGCCAGCAGTCGCTTCTACTACTCACTCGTTTCGTCGCGGGGTGACCGTCGAGGAAAACCCCGAGGAAAATCGTCCGATCGATCTACCTTCGGTCTTCAGGTCCGAAAGCAACGGGAGAGCGAAGCACGAACGTGTGCGACGTGGTCTGCACGTACATCGCCACCTTGTCTGTGTTGGAGTGTGAGTTAGTGTGAGTTAACGATGAAGACTTAAGGGGCATCCACAAGGGGACGTTTTCCAAAATACATTTTCAACAGTGCAAAAAGAAATGTTGCAGAAAAAAACGTTTTCAAGTCAAAGAAATGTTCTCTTTTCTGTAAAGTTATTTTTACAAAGGAGCAAACCGTATTTTATATCTTAATTAGAAAAGAAAAGACATCAGATTTGAATTCAAAATATTAGAAAAATTTGGTTTAATTGCCAAATTCAAAGTCAGAAAAGACAATCACTAACGAGATCACAGAAAGAAATTCTTTTTTTTTTCTTCGCGTAAATACAGTTTAGAGAGTCCGCTTGGACACTTGCCAAAAGACGTCAAAATTAATGTATTTACTTTTTTTCACTGGCGTCGTAGAAAAAGTACTATTATGACGGAAGGAAGCTGATGTGAATGACTTCAACTGAGTTCGTTTGTTCGAGATAGACTCTTATTTTGGGAGAACAAAACACAAAATGGCTCCATTTTTACCATCAAGCGGTTTAAAAAAACAATTTTAAAGCAAATTTCAAATTTGCAGCAAAATGGCTCCGTATGCATGATCATGAATATCAACAACTGAACTTTCGGTTATGCATCAAACTTGGCGGATAAGTATGACATTGATCCAGACTCCATTACAAGTCGATGCACTTTGCGAACGGAGACTCTGTCTGAATAATTGCATTGACGGTAACAAAAGGGACTACATAAATGCGTATAATTGCAAAGTGAGGCCTGGCCAAGTTTGTCGGATAGTTCGCCTAGTTTCGGGCAACTTCGGAGAGCGCGATTATTAATTCCAGAACGTCGACGAAGAAGACGCGAAGAAAGGAAACAAAAAAAAACACATAAACGAAACAAAACAAAATCAGAACAAAAAAGGCGAAGATAAAAGAAAAACTAAAGTCTCTGCGCGTTTTGGAATGTTTGATCGGGACTTTCGAAAGTTCCGAAATATCTCGCACATTGCGGATTCGACAGGTATATGATATTCCCGCGGCTGTTTTTGGTAGTGCTATATAACGCGAGGCGCGCATTTTTTTTCCACGCACACACACATACACACGTGCATGCGTTCGCTCGAACTTTCACCGCGTATAAAATGCGTGCACAGAAAGCGGCGTGTGACAGCCTCTGCAAAATCATCTCCGCTGCATCAGCCAGACGGCTGCCGAACGACGGTAATCAATTCTCGAAGCAGGGCATTGTGTTCAGGATCCGCTAATGACAAGACTGCGTGGATTTAGCCGGTCGTGGGGTCCCTCAAGCGTGGTCCCTTTTATTATTAAAGGTCCGAGGGTTGAGCCGAGCGACGTTCAAAGGGCTCCTCGCCGAGGGGTCGAAGAAATCGAAACTTCGGTCAAACGTGCAACGTCGCGGCTCACGTTTCAGCGTTGCTTGTTCGCTCTCTGCGCGTTGCATCGGCGGATTATATTGGGGTGTCGACTTGTAGAGAGCGAGCACAATGTTTTATTAGAGGACGGCATTTGTGTGATTAGATTGTTCGCTGTTTATTCATTATTTTGTCGACTGGAAAATTGTCCGAGAGAAAATGTTCGAGACCGATGTGCATTTCCAATGCTCGAATCACAGTTGCAAGCTACTGCGGCAGGGCCGAAAATACAAAGCCTTAATTTTACAATGATATGATAGTGAGACAAATAATTAAATGTATCTTGGAACAAAAGTAATGTGACAGGGCGATACTATCAAAAGCAGCATAGCTTCATTTATTTAATATTATACTTTTTATTTCAAGTTGAAAACAATCGGGTCGTTATTTTACCATTACAAATGTGTTCAAAGATTTACATTATTCGAGCTATGGTTCTGAAGCTATTTATCACCGAGATCAATTAAATAATCAAAGAACGATAAAAAAAAATCTATCTAAATTATTTAACCTCACATTGAATTTCACCTCAGATGTTCCATAAAAAGTTTCAGACACTGAAATTTTAATGTTTACTTTTTGAGGTAAATTTTGCATCTGACTAAACGAATATTAAAAAAAAACTGACCCCAATTTCTCCCTTTCCATACTTAATTTGATCTGAAATTTTCTATCCAAAGAGATCGAAAGCACCGACAGTATATATGTTTTGCAAGCTGGAAGGAAAAATTTGTCCCCGAACGGATGGATTAATATTAAAATATCTGAAAATTGATCCGCGCTTTGTGAAGGGACCTTAACGCGGCTTTGGTGGACAGGATGAAGCACGCACACAGCGTCACACGTACACGCAACATCGACATATACGGTTCGCACTCTCACACGCAGAGGAGTTAAGCACACACACATGGACACGCGAACGTGCACACGAAAATCTTAGGAGCCTGTCGGTGTTAACTACCTCCTATCTACCCTGCCCGGGGCCCTGAAAACGTCGAGCGTTACGCCTCGCGGGGGCCCATTTCTCGCGAACCTCGTTTCCAAGAGCGTAACGAGGCATCCGTGAACCCTGGGCACGAGCCACGCCTAAAACCATTGATTCTGGCCACGAGGGATACATCCTCGAATAAATCTACGCGCGAATAACGACCACGGTTCCCTACATCCGCGGCGGAGCTCGACATCAACCGTAATTCGAGCACGGCACAGTGCATCTCGTATTAAGGAGGGAAAAGCGAGATATACCTGCGAGAGGTATAACACGACCAGCACAGTCGAGCAGTTTCGGCTTACCCCATTTTGCTGATGGCTAGATTTTTCACGAGGGAAACGCCGCTTGTCTACCCGGGGCTGGCTTTATCGTGTCACGCGCTGACTAATTCGACGCATTTTCTCGGCAAAGACACCAACGCCAAGAAAAAAGATCCCAACGTAGACGCGAAATTTTTTACTTCCCCTTTTCCTTTTTTTTTCGCTCGCTTTTTTTTCTTTTTCTACCTCTCTTTCGACGCCGATGCGAAACCCAGTGGGCGGCCCTTGATTTTATCTCGACGTTTCGGATCGCCCAGGGTTAACATTTTTTCCGACGAAATGATCAATCGAAGGACCGGTTTCGAATTTCCGCTTTTCAACCCAGCCTCGACACTTGTGCAATCGTCCCTCTCAATCAAACAGATTTTTCCTCTCTTATTTTTTGTTTCCTGCGCTTTTACATGTTTCAACTAAATTATTGCATCGGGGATTTATAAATGTGCAATTATCACGTTTGCGAGAATTGAAAAAAAAATTTTTTTTTGAATTTAATATAAAATAAAGAACTAAATTATTAAAATTGACAAATTATAAAGAGAACAAAAGGTAAAGAAATAAAAATGAATAATGACCAATGACTCAACGAGTTCAAACATTTTGTAAGGCGGAGAATCATTTCATTTTGTGCGAATTTAACAGGTGCAAGATATAGGTCACATCGCGTCCAACCAATTTTCAATCACCGTGGTTCGAAAAATTTGCTCCAAACTCACCGGCCAGTGTAATCCCACTGATTATATATAGTTTTTCAAATAATTACAGTTTCGCGTCGGCCAAATTGTCGAAAAACGCGCACGCATTTTCTTAGTTAGCTTTAGTTACTTGTATTCCGTTGTAAAAGAACACGTTTTATCAAATTTCCAAAACTATGAATTAAAACCACCTCCGATAAATTGCGAACGGTTTTCGCCCTGTAGATACACAATGTGGGGTAGATATCTACCCCAGCGAATCTTTAAACTGCGTTTTTTCTGTTGATAATAGATACAACGAAACCTATAACCCTGACAATAATTCACAGTAAAACCCTCAGAAACACAGAGTTTAGGTTGTACGCTCAATATAGTAACTGTATCTTGATACACTATAAGAATTTAGAATTTTTAATTTTTGAAAATTTTGGATTATTTCATAATCCAAGACTAAAAATGGCAAATCTTTTCTGCAAAAATCTTGTATAAAACAAAAAATCGGATAAAAATGACTTAAGTTGAAAATAATGTTGACTTTAACGGTTGTTTAACATTGTTTTCGTTCATCTGACATTCTAACCGTTTTATATTGAACCAAAACGTCAAACCACTCTTTTTCATACAAATAGAGTATCCTTGAAATCGTCGTTCAATTTTAGGGTGAAATTCTACCTCACGATGCGTTTTAGGGTGGAAAAAGAGTCAAAATATGTGTGGAGTTAAAAACAGTTGAGCCATCTAATATGTATCAGATCGGGGTATAAATATTTGATTGCATCGCGTTATATAGCAAAGTACATATCTTTTTTTAATGACGTCAAAATCGGTTTTCGAAATTGCACACCGCCATGACCCATATTTGAAAACGTTCCGCAGGGCTCGCATGTGTACCGCACAGTGCGTGAAATCAGTTCCACGAAGGGTCTCATAAATTAGTCGTCGTATAAAATTTCGAACGGAAAATATAGCCAGCGGAGAAAAGAAGAGAGAAAAAAAAAACGGTGCAAGTCGCGAGTTGTATATCGAGGGCGTTGGGCCGGACGCGCGTTCCCACGGCCCTGGGCGCACGAACACGCTACGAGTTTCCTTTATCTTGGTCCCCGAAAAGCGCGCGAAACGATTCGTGGAAGGGACCTCTCTGAAGTGTGTGGCGCGCGGGGACGAGTCAGCGAAATGGTTATGGCGTTAGAAAGAGAACGAGATACGGCTGGACGCAGGCTAGAGAGAGAGGGCACGCGAGGGCTGTTAGCCCCTAGACTTTAGCTTCACGGAATTTGCTTGCGCGGCAACCGAACGAGTGAACGAGCGGACGAGAGAGCGCGGGGTGGGCCCGTGGGTCCCGTTTTTCGAGCGACGCCAACACTCCGGCGGATCTCTCTCGGGACCAAGTCGAACGTGCTCGTAAGTCTTTTCGTGCGAGAGAGAGAGGGGGCACCGAAAAAGGGAACAAAAATTCGAGACGGAGATGGAAAAAGAGGGCCGACACGTGAAAGGAAACCCTCGCGAACGAGCGCTCCTTGACTTATGCGCGCGACCTAAAAAAATATCGCACGAATAACACCGCACTGACAGTTGCCGGGCTCTCGCCCGAGACAAAGACTATTTCGGAACATCCAGTTTGGCGCGAAAACCTCTTCGACCTCGCTATTGCATTAATTATGTTAATTGGCTGAATAAAACCGGACCGGGTTTGTTTTAGTGCCTCGTCCCCGCCTCTACTGCGTAGCACAAAAATCGATACGAATAAATAGGTTCCACCCAAAATGTTCCAAAACAAAATCTTGTCAGCGTTTTTGTTTTTTCATCTTTTCGTTATTCGTACTGAGATAAAAATATCTCATCGTTGAATTGAATCGAAAGTTGAAGGTCTTTTATTTTGTCAAATTAATTTTTTCTTCATTATTTTTTGTTTCTTCTTTTGAGTTATTTTGGTATCTCGAATAGCAAATTTTAGATTTGATTCAGAACTTGGATCATGATTGAATTCTTGAATGAGATATGGAGCACACAAAAGTGAATTCAACATTCAAAAGCGAAGTGAAAAGTTGCAAAATTTAATTCCCTATCGTTTTATCCGGAATCAGGAAGATGTAGATAATTCAAATAAGTACACTATCTTAGTAGCTAATAAAATTAATTAACTCATTGCTAAGATACAAGTTTTACACGTTGCCTCTATCTTCCTGCTACATATATATATACAACGTTGTGAATCCGAGTTGCGAAACATGCGATGAGTCTATTAATCATAATGTAATGCTCCAAGCTAAACAGTGTAATTTGTTATGCCTATTTGGATTACGCTTTTTCTACATCAACGTCAATTACTGCTATCAATATTTGCATAGGTTTGACACATTTTTCCTCCAATATTCAACCTAATTGCCCAGATGATAATTTTGATCCCAAAGTGGAACAAAAATGATCAGTTTTTTTAACAAAAAAAAGTCCAGCATTGAAGTGAAGATGAATATTATTTTGAAGAAATAATTATTTTACGTGAGATGATCGCAGGTTTTCAAATTATTTCCAACATTTAACTTGAAAGGATATCTTGGCGGTCACACCTGTACGACAGATGATCGTTATATCAGATCCAGTGCGCGCATAAATTTGAACATCGTGCCATTAAAAAGACGCGCCAGCTAACGTCTCGAAAAAGTGCAAGGAAAAACGAGAACCTGATGCCCGCCCGCGAACGAGAGAAAGCGCGAACGTTGGCAATTTTGAGTCGAAAAATCTGGCTAACGGCGAGTGTTGAATTGCGCGTCGTAAAATTTACGTGCATCTGACCGGCGGGATTGTTAATGCTTCCGTGCTTATTATTCAAATGAAATCGAGGCTTTTATACCGGCGAGAAGCTTCGGCTAAATGCTTGCTCTGCTCGACACCTCGAGTATCGCGATAAGCCCTTTTCGAGTATTGCAGCTCTGCTTGCATGTATGCCCTGAGATACACATCAATTTATAATTGTGCAGTTTGCAAACTAGGTCACATGGCGGATAAGTTTTGATGCAAAACTTCTTCTATACCTACAATATTTTATATATTATATCAAATTATTATTATAATCTTTATCCTGTAATGTTATAATTAAATCATACTAATTTTAATTATAATTTTGCTTTTTCCATTTTTAATACAAAGTACAAATATTATATTACATTACATTATTTGAAATATAAATATATATTAACTTTAAATTAAGATGAACTGTTGCGATAAAGTTTAATAGATATTCGT
The DNA here is from genome assembly GCA_030523145.1 of Trissolcus brochymenae. Taxonomy (NCBI): domain Eukaryota; kingdom Metazoa; phylum Arthropoda; class Insecta; order Hymenoptera; family Scelionidae; genus Trissolcus; species Trissolcus brochymenae. Next base: position 8,697 of record JAQQRF010000843.1, on the reverse strand, counting down.
CACTATAGAATTAATGGATTACCAATTGAAAAGAGATGTGAAGAAAATTGGCCCAGGATTAGCATGAAGGATGAGAGGAGAACCTTTTAGATGCTGCAAAGAACACTTAAAGGGTCATTAAACGCGTATGAAATAACATGGGACGGTAGAGGATACACAGAATGCGGAAGGCGCTTTTATATTTTACAATCCGTATAATTGAGACTTGCTCGTAACTTTGATAGGGGAAAAAAGCGAAATAGTGACGTTCGAAATGCATACGTTTATTCAATAAATATATCCCGTACAGTCGATTCCTCGTAATGAAATATGTAAACTTTGTGCTAACGTTTCACTTACACCTTGACACGCTGATGCCCGTGTATTTTCGTAATCTGAATACGCATTGACTTGCAAGAGTTTTTTTTCCACCTCTTCTATATATCAGATCGGGATGAATATTGTGCTCTCTTTTTCATCGTTTGACTTTGAAAGTTGAATTTGATTTTCAACGCGACTGTGAAATTTGATATCAATGAAGTAAAAAAAAAAGATCAAACAAGAATCAAAAAAAATTTTTTTTTTCAGTTTTTATTTCTAACAAAAATTTTTCTCTCACAAGATTTCTACCTTGTTTTTAAAAAGAAAGAAAAAATAGTCTGCTTTTTCTCAAAAAAAAAAAAAAAAAAAATTAAAAGAATCAATTAGCACCTAATGAAAATTGTTTGTTAATCATCGAACGAAACCAATTTGAAAGTTAAAAAGTCGTGAGCCAAAGTTGTGTCATAAAATAAAAAAAATGCACGAAAATTCATTCATCCAATTCAATTGTTAAATAATTACGTCAAAACGTCGAGAGAATATAAATAAAAGTGGCGAGGCAGTTAACCCGGTTTCCAGACTGAAATGGCTTGGAAAAAAATTGAATATTTCATTCCGCAACAAGTATAACCCATATTTACGCGTAACAAAGTGAATCGTTTAAAGTTGAGCCGCGCGATCCGAATCAAAACAAACAAAAGAGCATTACACGAGGGCGACCCGATACAAACTTCACAACGTGTATAATCTCTAATTGAAACACTTATTCATATTAATTTGCCAACTTTGAATATATCGTCTGAGTTTAGCCCAGATCTGATGTAATTCGAAAATGGTGTTTACTATTATCCTAATATTGTCGCGATCATTGTGTCCTAAATATAATGGGGGTTAAACTTGAACTTGCCCGGGTTTATATGAAATGGAGTGGCGCAAAAAAGGTCAGGTGGGGAAAGAGAGCGAGAGAGGTTTGGGCGCCCGATGATGCAAATGCCCGAAAATTTGTGCCAATTGTCGGGATGCTTATCTGCAGGCGACAAATAAAATAGCGTTTCCAATCCGGGGTTTCGCAGGCGGAGCTGCTGTTATCATTATTATAACTTGATGTGACGTGACGTAATGGGAGTTAGAGCCGTATGAATGGGCATAGAGCAACAAGTTGCCACTAAAAACTGGGAGTGAGTTCGTGAGTTGAGTTCTGCTCGTTACACCTCTATATGTAGTTCTTCCTTCCCTATACTATACGTCGTACTATATATCGTAGCCCGTTATAAACCCTCCGGCTTTTAAAGTATTCTTTTTAAAGCGGAACTGTCCTAACGCAGACGTCACCGAATCGTTATATTCCGCATGTATATGTCTTTTGCAACATGCCGCATCGATCACCCGCGCGCCGTTTCTTTCACCATCTCGGAGATCTTCACAGACACACTTCGCTCGTCCGACCGAAGCTCGCCTCACATATGCATTTTTTATGCCTTCCCTCGACCTTCCTCCAACCCTTTTTATCCTTTTATATCACCTCCTTAACTATTTCTCTTTTTACCCGCTCACTGACTAATAGTCGACCGTTTTATTTTTATTCCTGTGTTAATCTTCCACCACTTATTTGTCTCTCCTCTGCTTTCCTGCTTCACATAATAGATAGATCATCGAACTGATCACATCAATCCTCTCTCCAACTACACCATTTCTTTCTAACGTTCTAATCAAATAGCAACTTGCATCATCCTCCAGCCTCTTTTTTTTTCTTCCCTTTTTTTTCACCGTTCCAATTCTTTTCTCTCTTCGCATTCACTTTAACAGTTTTCTGATTTAGTTTGAGCAGGTTCATTCAGCTCATCGTTTTTCTGATAAATTTTAAGTGAATCAATTTGACACAACTGATTTTTAATTATTCATTATTATTATTATTTGTTGATCATTCGTGTATTACAAGTATGATATTTTTGTTTTGCGTGGTAGTACTGTAATGTTTCTGTTCAACATTTGTTTTTTCCCAAAATAGAGTTGAGGTTGGATTCAAGTTCAGGTCCAACTCTGTGGAACTCAGAGGCAAAAGTATTGTTCAACAGAGGATCCGCTGAATAATTTGTCCAAGCCCGAATGCACTTTGTTGATTTGAGCGTACACGCAAATTTGATTTGTCAATTATTTATTTCAAGTTACTCGGGGGTCGTTGCAAGTGAAACGGACGATTACCACAGCTGCTTCGAAATTCTAATCCAACGAGAGTGCCTCGAACCCTAGAATGATCCTCTTGGACTCGCGCGGAATTATTCACCTCCAAGTTCTGCACAATGATTCATGGATGACCATCAGCAGTTTGATCATCATCCACCAATCGTCACGTGGAACTCGATGTGGATAAGTTCATTCCAATTACATGCTGTTCGACATCACATAGTCACCGGTCCAGTGTTATACTCTTAATTAGAAGCCACTTGTCATGTGTTATTTCTCACAATATGCTATTTTTAACTAAACATTGCTAATTCAATCAAAACGACGATCCAAAATCAGCTTTGCGAATACCAAAAAATCACTATAAAACTATATCCTTTCAACAACTTTTCTTAAAACAGTTATAGAACGTTTGATATGAAATACTTTCTGCTATATAAATTATGATTTGTTGCAGAATATCCAACTTGTTTGAATTTTTTTCTTTTCAGGTATTGCAACTTGGAATGTCTATTAATGTGAAACATCATAATCGATTAAATGATTGATGCACGCATGAAGGCGCTAAGGAATTAAATTGAAGATCCTTATCAGTTGAATAAAAAACTCGAGATCTTGTCGGATATGAAAATAGACCTGTTCTCCCCTCTGATGTTCTTTCATTACAGCTCAATTAAGCTACATAGCGAAAGATGTAGTATTTATAATTGAATTACAATATTGTTGACTATTTGCATTCGCACCGATAAATTTGAACTTTTATTGTTTCAACTTTTCTATCAGTTACCAATAAAAACTTGTTTATGTACTTTAACCTAATCAGAAATAATAACAACACATATAATTATTAAGTTAAATATCAATCCACCATGAGAATATGGGTACGAGACAAAAATCGATTGGGTATACATAAAGCCGCTGTAGGAAATTTGCCTAAATAAAAATCACCACTATAATGAATCAAGTTAATAATGCAATATATAGCCAGCTTGAAAATTCATCCGAGTCTATTGATTTAACAAAATATTCGCTCCGAATATTTTGCACCTATTAACTGAAAAAATGAACAATTAAAATTAAAAACAAAATTAAAAATAAACCTTTGTGATAAAAATTGATTGACGTATTCTTTAAGGATTTTGTTTTTCTTATTTTTTGCAAAACAACGAATGAGAAAAATATGTTCGGGAAGGCTAGCTCTCTCGGCGCTCGGACAGGCGTAATGTAACACGGCTGATCGGCGATTATGTATACGGCTTCATAGCCGCGATAAAACGTCCGCGAGCGCCTTGGAAACCGTCGGGGGCAATTGAATTAATGCCAGCCTACAAATTGAAGTCCGTATCCCTATAGCACCGTTCGATAATTATTGGAAAGTAGCGCGCCGCCGCTGCGACGAGGAGGTTACGTCGCGCATACAAAACACGCACGTATGACAGTCCTTCAGGCTAAGGTCCAAAGCCGGCGTTTCTCGCATGGATAGATTTTCATCGATTTTTCAACACCATTCTATTTTCTTTTTTTTTTTTTTTTACATCGCATGCTTAACTGGCAGCTCAACCACTTTTTTAATTAACAGAATTTTGCGACAAAATTATTATGAACAGAAAAGTTTTTTAGAAAAAAAAGAAAGATTAATTAAAATAATTTACATATTATAAATTTTGTTACATTTTCAAGATAATTAATAAATTTGTTCAATGAATGAGCCAATTTCAAAAAGGTACAAAATCAAAAATATAGATAGGAATGCACGATGAAATAGTTTTAACTGAAATTTCATAATTGTGAATTATAATTGAGCAGATCTAATTGAAAATATATTGATGAAATTGTTTCTAGTTGTTGAGGAAAATTAGTTCGAAACATATTTGAAGCGGGACAAGTTTTCGAAGGTGACGTGTGAGTTATTAAATCGATTGATCGATCCTCTTACCGTACGATATTTCGCACGCGGCAGAGAGGAAAATTAATAAAGTTCCATCGGGCAGCGCTTGATGAAAATGTCGTGCGAGCAACTTTATTACAATTCCCTTTTGCGCGCCGTTGAAACAGATAAAACGCTGGGAAATCGTTAGTAATGTCAAAGCAGCAGCTGCGAAGGAGAGATCTGTTCGACGATAGGCGAATAGCGCTGATCAAGATGGCATTTCCGTCGCGGCGTCAATAGTCTACCTAATAATCGTGCGTCTGTCTGAAATTCAAAATTGCGACAATCCCGCGAAATTGTAAAAAGCTTTTTTAATGACAAATCAGAGGTTTCATAAAATCGAACTGATTGAAAGAAAATAATAAGTTTGAAAATGGACTAATGCTCGAATCGTTCAATTACGTCGATTGCAACTCATTTGTTCTTTACAATTGTAAAGAACAAATGCATTTTCAACAGAGCAAAGAGTTCATTATGGGCAACGAATTTGAAATGTCCATTTAATCATAGGGGGAGTAGTTTGTCAAACATTTGACATTTGACGTTACAGACTTTAATCACATTCGACTCAAAGAGAATTAAAAAAAAATTTGTTCATACGAAAACTTCATCTTTTTTTTGCCATATAAAAATTTATAATTTTGAAAGTTGCATTTTTCTTATGCATTAAAGTGCAATCCCGTGAAAGTGACAATTTTCGGTCCCAAAAGTCATATAATTCATTCTGACCTTTTTGTTTATTGCAAATTTCCTTTTTAGCTTTCTTTTTTCCATCATCTAATCTCGGATACTCACCTGAAACAGAGAAAATAAAAGTTGTTGAATAATTCGATCAAAACTTCATTTTCAAATGCATAATTTAAAATAATAAAATAAAATAACAAAACCATTATTCATCAGACATAAAATTATTGTCTTATAATTTGAAGTGGAAATGTAAAATCTATGTAGTTGATATGAATCGAAATTGAACTTGTGAAACACATTGTAAAATTTGTTTGTTGAACATGCTAACAAATAGCATATCAGGATTGAGGATCGAGCGGTGAATTAAAAGATGTTACGCAGTGCTGCACCAGCGTGTACTACGAGGCTTTTGGGCACGCAACTTGGAGCCAACATGGTGCAGCTAGGGCACAGGCGGATTACCGCGAGGACGACAAGTTACGATGCTTCTGCTTGGTTAGTCGCATTCTAATTGGCAATCGGCACCCCAAATCAGCAGATTTGCGTACCCTTTTCATTCTATGTCAGCCGCTTTCTATACACCGTATATTATAATCTTTTCAAGCGTCCATCGGCGACGATTTCTCTCGTACGAGATAGACGGCAGGGGCCAGCCGAGAGCCATGGTGGGAACATTTGCTGAATTCATTTTAAAGGGCATGGTGTTTGAGTTGAGTTTAAAGTGCCTGCTTCAATGGCGTATGACTTTTCATGAACGTAATGAATTGATATCAATATTTTCGTTCGACTGAGCCAAGATAGAAGACACACGCTGTCGATTGAATATATTTTTCGATTAACTTTATTTGACGGCCGAATATATAATAGAGATTAAACGAAAATTTATAACCTTATAATTGCAATCGGATTGGTAAGCGAACTGATTCAGTCCACATCAACAACTTTTTCCAGATAAAAATAATAATTTAAGCCCCGGGCTTTTTCATTATTCGGATAATTACCATTTCGATTGTTCATTCAAAATATTATCAAGTTTCTTCTTTGTTTCCAGTTAATTATTCTGGGTGCATCCAGTAATGAAAAATAAATATTACAATTACATTTGTAAATTCACAACCAAATTATATGTGTGGTCACTATTAGTAAACGGGGCACTAAAATTAGACCGGTTGTGGACCCTATTATTGGCTCCCTGCAGTTAAGTACTACACAGTCAAAGTTAAAATTATTGTATTATGTCTAATTTAAAGTTTTAGGATTTGCCAACATTCAAAACAATCTTTTTTTTCGGTACAGTAAAAATCTTCCAGTTTTTTATTCCAAACTGAAATAGTGACAACGTAATTTGCAAACGTTTTGAGACGTTTTCTGGGGCGTGTTTTTTAATAACGTTGGGAAGGTCTGAACGTTTAAAAAAAAAGTCCAATCTAGCGATTTCACATGTGATTTTCGGGGCTCGCCTTAATGGAAACGTCGAACGCACAAAACGGAAACGAACGAAAAAAAAATAGAGGACCGAAAAAAGATGACGGGACGTAATGTGCATTTACGTAACGCACAATGGGTCGTGCAATTTCGTAGCGAATCGTGTGACCGACGCTTGGAATGAGCAATCGTTCCGCGTGCACGATGACGAAACGAGCACATTTTTAGAACGCGATTCAACCGCGCGCGTGAAGTTTCGCGCGACAGGTCGTGACCGGAAGTGGCATTCGAGCCGGAAGCGGACGATTTTGCGAGTCTTTCTCTTAACGGAATCGTGCGATCGGAGCGATCGCTCGGTTCTGCGCGTGAACTCGACGTTACACCGCTGACGAGCCAGTGTTCCGTTTCAATGTAAAATAACGTTAATTCAAACCTTCTTTTTTTTCTACACTATTTTTTTTATCGCAATCACGCGAATACAATATTTTTTTTTAAAAAGAAAAAACAATTTTTTAGACGAAAACAATATAAATTTGCATATTTTTTTTCCAACATTTTTTTTTTTTTTTTACAAAATCAGTAACAATAGTACATTTATGTTATGAAATTGTTTTTTTTTACTAAGTGAATGTTTTAGTAACAAAATTTTCGAAGTTCATTTATTCGATGCGTGATAAAAGAAAATAAACTTGCAAATACTACTTTTTGCTCGGATATTTTTTTTCTTAAAAAAAAGGAAAACTGAATTGAAACATTTATGATAATCTGAGAGCTTGGTGAAATCTGTATAAAATACAAATGTTATGGCTTTAAAAGACTCGACATTGCAATGGAGGGTTGACGATAAGCCTCTCTTCAACAATATAACTGTATCTCTGCTTATTATTCAAAGCGACAATTCCATGGCTGAGGCACGTCGTTCATTTAACCCTTAAACGGACACTTTATAAATAACATCAGCGATGTTGCATTATTTTTTACGATATTTTACACCGTCCTGTTGTAATTATGCTCTTTGTGCTGAACACACCACAATTTTTCACGCCGCGAATCAAGGATTTCAGCGACGAGCACTTTTTTTATTCGCAGCCTGACCTATAATCTGACATTCAGCACAATGAAAATGTTTCTCCTCGATGAAAAATATTTCCCCGTTTTTGTCGAAGTCATTCAACTCAAAATCGTCAATCAGGTGGAAAATTGATTATAATCGCTCAACCGTTAACTTTCCTTTTAATTAAAAACACTGAAATTGTACCAAAATTTGTGTTTTTTCGTGAAAGTATAAACAGGAACAAATCAATTCTTTACCTCGAACTTTGATATGATTTTAATATTAAAAATAATAAGTAATTTGTAAAGAAATTAAAACTAACGTCGGAAGAAAAAATTGTTCAAAAAATGATTCGTTAGCGATGGAACCCAGTGAGAATTTGTTTCTTTTTTTTTTAGTAAAAATACTTCTCGAACGGTTCGGCAGAGTGCGTGGCAGTCGGAATAATAAAGCAATATCGTGAAGCGGCTTGTTTACCTACGACATAGTCCCTTGAGCCGTGAGCGGGGTTCCACGGTGTGAAAAGCCCGAGAGAGCGCTTTGCCTAAAAATAAGCATTTTAACGATTTTATCGCGCGCCATCGATTTCTCCCCTATACAAAAAGGAGTTATCGGATTACAGCAAGAGACCGCGCGCATCTGCAGCGCAAATCTGCCTTCGCATATTTCCTTTGCAGGGCCAATTCCAATCTGTTATTTAGAGCATCTCGAAACATTTCGCGCTCGCGGAAAAGAGAGACGAGGAAAAAAATCGCAAAACCCGGCGACTTCACTCGTCCTCCTGGCTGGTGCATCAATCTTGAATATCACTAAAAGTAGAGTACAGAGGGCAGCGCACTGAGAGAGAGAGAGAGAGAGAGACCAAGAGACGGAGAGAAAGCGAGAGAAGAGGAAAGAGCGAGAGAGACAAAAAGAAGGCGGACAAAAACGAGCTGCGAAAAAGCGAACGTCCGAAGGAAGCGGCGAAAAAAAAAGAGAGGTACAAAAATCGCGCGCGGAACGTTGAACCGTGGCGCGCAAAAACGTCGAACTCATACACACACACACACACATATATGTATGTATATATGTATATATGTATATATATATATGTATATATATATATATATAACATCAG
>JAQQRF010000842.1:0-24336 GCA_030523145.1 Trissolcus brochymenae | reverse complement strand
TATATTTTTTCTTCCATGGAAAATAAAATATAAGTGTTTATTTTATCAAAAAATGTAATAGCTAAAATTATGCATATATTGAATCTTTAATTTAAAATAGCAGCGTCATGTTTCTCATTTATGCTGGTAGGTGGCGCTGTATCACCTTTTTTTTTTTTCCTGCAAGTAGTCTGATTCCTCACGGGCATATAAAAGAGAGGCTACTATTTCTAAGACTTTTGTAAGCGTGTTCTACTGGACACGCTATAGATATAATATTATTCGATGATAATATTAAATATTATAAAATTAAATATTATAGAATGTTTGGTTCACTATTTTGAACGTATTTGAACCTTGAGCCTAATTAGGGCCCATTTCTGTTTGCCGATTTCGGCTAAATAAAGGGGAGGCATTACACGCCGGACAAAAGCCTCACTTTAACCTTATTCTTGCCCCTATAGGCCCTATAGGGGCCGGACAAGATTGAAAGGCAGCCCTACTTTGAGCCCGAATTAAATTTCTACTGGGGTATTGAATTTTAATAATAAATTCAACATTACGTTAACTAATTTGTCATGAATTCATAATTTCAATATCACTAAACAAAGTTGTTATAAATATAATAATTCAAAATAATGTAATAATATAATAATTGTAAAAAAAAATTTATATGGAATATATAACTTATAGTCAATTAACAATTTTGTGACAACTTTGGCGTTGCGTCACGTCCCACAGTTTAACCAATGCTGGCACGACGTTGTCGATACGAAATTGCCAACGTTGTACCGACGTAGTTACGACTGTATTATTCTGCCTGGGTTGTTTTTAAAGCGGGGTGATTTATCTTACGCTCATCGCAACTTGTTTTCTAAACATTGCTGCGAGAGCGCCTCGACATCTAGATGAACAAAATGATATGCAAAAAAGCTTATGGTAATCTGACCGCGGCTCAAATGTACATAAGAGATTTATTTCCAAAGTGGGTGCATTAAATATGAAGAACGTCTGTGCAAACTTTATAAAACGCTGCGCGGAGAAGAAAAGGTTGTGTGATTAGTTTAGCGATAAAGGATGAAATATATACACGATTTTCGAAAGAGAAAATCATTTTTAGGGAAAATCTCACCGGGGGTAAAAAAAAACTCTATGGCGGGCGAATTACAGCATCTTAAGAATGTTTGAATAACCTTTGAATAATGTTTGAAATTAATTTCAAAGTTGAAATCAATTTTTGGCATTACTGGACAATTTTGTCAGAAATTTTTGGACATTTTTGAACGGATCATTTTATGACATGGAGCTTTCTTCAGCGCGGCATGTTTGTACGCCATTGTTATTACATGTACGCGATAAGATTTGCGATGAAATCCTGGTAGCAAAGCTCCTATAAAACCACTGAAAGGTCGCCGCGTCGTTGGTTCGTAGACGTCAGTTACATCGTCGAAAAACCGTTACTATTTATATTCCGGCTTTGATACCGTTGAAATGTTCTCCAGCAACGAATGTCGCCATAATAAAACAAAAAAAGAAAATAAAGAAACCACTATATATAAGAAGAGATAAAAAATATCCTAGACTGCAAAATTTTGTTCAGATTGAATGTATTCAATTTAAATTCAACATCTTAAATTCGTCGAGAAAACAAAATAGAGCAGGATGTAGAATTAGATCGAGCGTTCATTTCTAAAACCGTCGTGCGAATCCCGTGACCACCAAGCGGGGGCTGTTTTTCTGCATAATGTGGTGCGACTCAGGTGCAGAGTCCGTCTTTTATTTACTCGAAAACACCGACCAAGTTTCGGCGGTCAACCTCAACCGCGAGAGCCAACACTTCCGTGACTTACGATCACGTTAGCTATATATTTACAGCCGCGGGCGAAATAACGCACGAATAAGACGTCGCAAATTTCGTCGCTCCAGTTGCTCCGCTGAATGACGTCCTGGAATAAACTAACAATGCGAAAATCGTCCAGACAAAATGTATTCTCAGTATCGAAAATAAACTGTTATATTCGAGAGCAAAACACTTTTAGACGAATTGGTTCTGTGCTCTCTCTCTCTCTCTCTCTATTTTTTTTTATTGTCAAAGAATTAATTAAAACTTTATTACATCGCATCAACTTTTTCCGCCATCAAAATCTTGAAACTTTTTTATTTCTCCATTTTCCTTCGTGTTTTTTTTTTGGCTCGTCCTCATTTTAATTTTTTCCATGATAGATGAAATATGCATTCAAAGGCGACCCCGAGGAGCACTATTGCGAACACAAGTGCGCGTTTTATTTTTTGACAAACATGTAATTATATATCGATAATAATAATGAACCTTTCATTTTATATTTAAAACGAACGAAAAAGAAGTAAATTAAAATACAAGTTGGTCGATAATTCCGTTCTGTATGACAAAAAGAGCCCGGTAGATTAACGAGAAATTATACGTTATTTGCATTGTGGTTTCAGATTTTTTTTTTGCTCGTTTGTTTTTCAATCTTTTGATACTAAATTTCACCGAACTTTATGCACTGGTATTATCGTCAAAGGCTCTGGCATGGATGTTGAGTATTAGGAATGGGGAGAAATGATCTGCAGCTGGTGAAGTATATATGGGATACGATAGACACTCAATTTCGCGACGATAATGGGCTTTTCTTGGGATGCACGAAAGCACGAAGCTCGAGTTGCCAAGTAGCAGAAAGAGCGCCACATGGTGTTCCTCAGGCGTTGTGCTAAATGGAGCAAAACGTCAGGGTGTGTTGAAGGAAAGAATCGCCTACAAAGACGGTGTCAAAAGACGAAGAAAGGTAGCGCTCGCTAATTTATTGGCACTCGAACTTTGCATACGACAGGGACATCATTTTGTCGCCAAAAGATAGCGGCTATTACGCCGTTAATTGGAGTCTGATGTGAAATTTGAAAATCAATTCGGATAATTGCTATCAAGTACGCTGTAAGTAATTTGCAATAAAAAATGGGGATGAAAATTGAGTTGTTCAAATTACGTGAAACGAAGTGTAATTTTAAAATGCAAAATGTAAAATTACAAAAATATAATCAAATCATAGTACGTTTAGTAATTTCAGAAAAAGAAATATCAAATTAAAATATTGTAAAAATTCTAATTCTTTTTGTTAACATTTCAAGATGAGATAATCAAAAGTGAGACCGGAAATTAGCTGTTAGGAATGAAGTCGCAATGAGAATTCGAGGGGCGGAAACAAGGCGAGGGGAGTCAAGGGAGTAAAATGTGATATACAAGTTCGACTAGTTGAAAAACTTTCACAATCTCAGTACCAGTGTCTTCCGGAAAAGGAAGCATGAATACGCGGAAACACAAGCCAGGGGCTTTTCATAACAACGAGTTTATAGTCAGGTACGCGCGTTTGCGCGCGGCGCTTACATAATTTTGCGCGTCTGCATTCTCTTTCGTGACAATGGCTCTGGTTTATGCTTGCAAAAACTATTGGCAGATATTCAACAATTTCATTTGACAAATTTTGCTCGACTAAAAATAGGAATGATCTGATATATTTCAGAATTGAAACAGGTTGAGGAATATTGACAAGAACTATTTCTAGAAATGAAAAATAAAAATGACAATACAAACACTCAACCGAAAAATAATGTTAAAATAACAGCCGCGGTAAAAATTTAATTTGAGCAAGACTGGTGAGCAAAAAAATTTCGACCGAATTCCAAAAATGGAATTGTGTGTCATATTTAATCCCTGGCTGGTCTTTTTTGACTAGAGAAAAAGTCAAGCCAAGGAAGTGAAAGAATAATTTTGCTTGTTCGTGGAATTTTTTGTTTCGAATTTATTTCTTGCTTACACCCCTGTGAGCGACATTTAAACTTGATGATGGACTTTTCCTCTTGTTACAGGTAGCACTGCCACTGTCACATCAATCAGTCTAGTCTTCGTTGCCTCGCAAATCGCAATGCTCGGCGCAGTTATTTTTTAACGGTAAGTTTGCTCTCGGTTCTGATTACTGGAGTCATTTTTTATCGTCCTCCTGAATATATAAATTTCTATTATTACTTGCAATCAAATTAAAAAGTTTAATTAATAAAAAAAAAAAAAAAAAAAAACAAATTATCAAACTTCCGTTTTTTTTCATGCAATTTGAATGAAAATTTGATTTGAATATTTCTTAATTTTGAGTTGTTTTAACAGATTTTTCATTTTTTTTATTTCAGGTTAACAATTTTGGCCTAAACTGAATGAAATAACTGACAACCTTCGATCGTCGCATGTTATTTATATATTAAAAAAAAAAGAATGAATAAAAACAAGTAACCAAATGTCATTTAGTGAATTGTTAAATGTGCATAGATGTGAAGCAAGGCAAGTTTTTCGCTGAAATATAAATTTAAACTCGAAGAACGTTTAGCAATACCACTGATGTTAAATTTTGGAACAAAAATTAATCAATGATGTAAACGTTTAAATATTTATTCGTATCAAAATGTGTACACAAATTTGACCAATCATCGTTTTTTTGTATTTCGGCGAAAATTTCCAATATAATGAATTGAAAAAGTATCAAATAGGAATTGACATAAGTTTATGGGAGACAGAAAAAAAGGAATTCTTCGACGGTTGTAATTGGTATTGTAAGAGATGAATGACTAATCGTTTTAACTCGATGGTTTAGTAAACTGTGTGAAAATTCCGAACAAAACTACAAAATAAAAAAATACTTAGTTTGTAAAAGGCTGAGGCCGTCCGAGTGTCCGATACAAAATACACTTTTTTTAATCGAAAAAGATAGTTACTGAAAAAAGCCACTTCTTCAAAAAGTCCCCTTGTAAATAATAATGAAATTGTCGACGGTAAGCTTTTTTTGTAAATAATCAGAAGTTGACAATACGACGACAGAGATTGCAATTGTACATAAATTTTCGAGCTCTTGTAAATAACTACTCGCCCATGGTATTACACAATCATTCACTGTTATGCCTTTCGGTGGAACGCGGAAAGTTTCATCAATCTTGTAGAACTCATTATGCAAAAAAAAAAAAAGAGAGAGAGAGTCAACTCCAACAAATTTTTGTCAGTGATTCTTTTGAGAGTGTAGCTTTGCGTTAATATTAAAAACTGTAACCAATCATACAATTGAAATAAATTTTTCACTCGAACCGTACCTATAACAAACCGCTCGATTAAATTGCTATACAAAATTCAACATCGGAATAAAAATGCCCATTCAGTCCTAAAATGTAAATAATTGTATGTAAATGAATAATCGATTGATATAAATTATTGTAATTACCTTTGCGTGGAATTTAAATTTAATCTACGAGTCGCTATTTATATTCGCATACAAATGTTAATGATTCATTGTCCTTTTTGGCAAAGGATACTGTGAATCCTTTACCGACTGAAAGGACGAAGAGGGATGGAAAAGTATATAGATCCATAATAAGTTGATTATCGTGTTTCTGATATGATTGTTTTCGTCAACCAAGTTGTTATTTCGCTAGTCTTGTAAACCACCTAATCATTTTGCAATTAAAACCAAATAGACGATAGGATTAATTCAGTTATGTACGATCGAATCGATCAAAAACGATTTTATGATTAGTATAATACAGAAAACCAAACATTCATTTTGTTATAACTTTGTTACGCTGAATGGTAATTAAAAGGTCTAATTATGGAATTGTAAGCTTGAAACTGAAACTTGAAATTAACAAAAAAACAAAACAGTTTTGCGATGTGCTTGTTAGAATCTTCTCAAATTGTTTATTTCGATTGAAAGAAAGTTCGATGGCAGTTATTAAAATGCAGAGAAAAACAGAAGGAAAAGTTTCAACGCCAGATGAGTAAATTTGTAAATAAAAAAAGAAACTAATACGATTCACATAACAGAGTTTCGTCGTTGTACATCATGAGGTTTAAAATCGCATCAATTTTGTATAATTGGAAAATTCGCTCTGATTAGATTTTTATGGCATGATAATTTATCGATTGTTAATTAACGACGAGATATCGAAATCCTGAAACCAACGACATCAACTCGCGTTGTCAGTGTGAAAACATATCGTTGAATTTACCTTTTATATTTTTATTATTAGCATAGTGTAAATACTTGAGGTCGATTGAATATTAAAACTCAACTCAATTATAAAATATATTGACTAATCAAACTCGTCATGTTCGTCAGCTAGAAAATGTATTTGAATTGTTATATTGACCTGTGAATATGTTTTTTCTTTCCATGTTCGTTGAAAAATATTCCAATATGTCTGATTTGCATTCTTTTAAATTTCTTTTCATTTAATTGAAATTTAATCAACGGTTAATTTTTAATCCAAACCAAATATAACAATACCAAATGAAAAGTTTATTATAAGTAATAAATTATTTAATTGTATCAATGATAAATTATTTAATAAAACCACACAAAATATGTATCTGAATTTCGTTCTAAGTTACACGAATGAACTGCTAAGTGTTTCTTCAAATTCTGTAAATAATTGTTAAACAAAAAGTAATTATTATTGGAGTGTTGATAATGCCTGGAACCACTGTGAAATCTAGTTGCTCCGAAATTGACGTTGAAAATCGTCTGTCTGACAACAAAGCAAAAAATATATGGCTGATTGATCAATGCAGAGAAGGATCAATGTACCAAAAATGTTCGACCGTGCAACGTTTGATGTGAGCTTGAACGAATTAGTTATAGCTTTTCCATAAAATCTTAAATACATAACAGAAAGCGAATCACGAACTTTTTATTCCCTGTCCTTCTTTCTCGTTCACTCTTTTAACTCGAACTAAATTTAATCCTTCACTTCTAAACATAAGTCGGATAAAATTTCAACAAATATAAATCTCCAATTAAATTTATATTTTGAATGAACAAAAAATCCAAGTTAAATTCAACAAAACAATATCCAAAATAGAATTACATCTACGAGATGAAAATTGAATTTACAAAAGATGCATTGTCTGTCTTAATTTTGACAAATGTCACTTCAGTGCCACCGGATGTCACGATTTATATTCATCTCAAGCCCGAGGAAGCGAACATTGTTTATGATTTAATTGCATATAAATAAGTAAAGAGCACGAAGAAACATTCCAAATGATTCCACTTGTCATGGTAAGTCATTTCACAATTACTTTAAGTGATTTTACCTTAAGTGATTTTGATTACATTACTAAACCGCGTCATGTAATGATACTCTGCCTTTTTTTTCAGTCCCACGAATTGTTATTATCCTTTGTTTTTTAATTTTTCAATTTCAAAGTTCAAAATCAATCCAAAAGTCATGAAATTAATGAGACAAAAAAATCATTTTGCAGAAAAATTATTGATCGAGGTTGCGCACTTTTTAATGTGTTCTTTAACAGATCCTCCCGAGATTTAGTTCAGTTTAGTTGGCATTAAATCTGGCTTCATAATGCATCGTTACTTTCCAGTTCATGTTGGCATAAGCATTTGAGCAGTTTCGTGGTGAAACTGTGGTGGCTGAAACTTTTTTTAATACTGATTTATTTCATAAATCCCAACTTACTGTCTGATTTATTATTTTGTTTTATCGCAATCATTCATATCTATAATCACTCAGAATGACGTCAGCCGCGTTGATTAAACACCTAATTAAATAAATTATTAATATTTATTGTACTTTATATTTAAAGTTCTCAACTACTGGCAATTGTATTTTTTATAACTGTGCAATATTCATGCCACCGACTTTTTTATCCTTATCGTTTTTTTTTTTTTTTTTATTTGAAGAGTTTCGATTAGAGGGCAGATTATATTAATAATAAGCTAATTAATGAAGTTCGAATAACAAATGACAGGTTCAACACGATGCGGTGTGTTATCAGCCAATTTATTTTGCACTGCGACCTCGTATCTGTGGACGGTTTTCATTCAAAGGAAATATATTGATAAAAATGTAAATTTGTAATGATAAATGGCATTACATTGAATCGCAAAAAGTTCATTCGCGAAGTGGTTTGCAGTTGTTGAACAGTTTTTTTTTCAGATCAACATACCGGTTCACACTTGACAAGCAAAAGAAATAAAAACAGATGCATTAAACAAACGAAATCGCTGAAAGAAAACAAAGTGGATTGCAACTTTTCATCGACTTGTTCAACAAGAGGCGTTCTGTTATACGTCAAAGGCAAAGACCATTTTGCAACTGAATTGGTTAAATTATTTTTTCTATACGCGCCGTGAATAACAATTTTTTTAAAGGATGATGGAGTGATGGAGAATTTCGTCGTTGCAACTTATCAAGACTCCGTAAAAATTTTTTTCTTAATGAAATCGTTTCATTATTTTAAAAATAAATAAACAAAGCACAATTATATTACAAGGTACCTTCTTTACCGACCGAGTAAACGGTTGCCTTAAGACTTCTATCTACTTTATCAAGACACATTAAGAAGTATTTTGAAAAATACTTCTATACTATTCTTTTTAAAAATGAATAAACAAACTACGATTCGTCGAAAACAAACCTACATTACCAACCGGAGCAACCGGTTGCCTTAAGACTTCCGTCTACCTTACCAACTAAGCAACCTCTCAAAACGCCTAATAATGTTTTTCACTATAAAAAATTAATTTTTTAAAATAAGTTTATATTTGAAAGGTAAATAAACGAAGTACGATTCATTACACACAGACCTACTTTACCGACCAAGCAACTGGTTGCCTTAACTTTTCTCATTACCTTCAAATAAAAATGCGGAAATTGATTGCCGTCAATTTTTTAATTGTAACAAATTAAAAAAACTATGACACATTTTTTTTAAACTCTGCTTTACCGGCAGGGCAATTCGTTGCTTGAAGATTTTTAACGTAAATAAATTTTTTTTTTAATTTGTTCTTTTCAGCTATATCTTTCCGCAAGGACACTGAAAAAATGATTCGCCTGGGACGAACAGATGCAAAACGCGTGTCACGAGGTTTCCCTGGAAGGCACCTCTTTCCATTGCGCGCAGGGTTCGTCAGATGCGCAAGCTCGGACGGTTCGCGCAAGCTCTCGCCAAAGCTCACGGCAGATGATCCCTCACACTTGTGGCGTTGAACTTCGTATCGGTCTGGCAGTGAGTCGCGTCGTGTTACACCGAAAAGACGCGTTATTGTGTTGTCCCGCGGCTTCGACACTCGTACGGTCATGATCAAAACATCCAACTGAATTCCCGCCCAGTGACAAGTGTTTCTTTTTTTTTTTCTTCCAGCAAGTGTCGCCCAAAATTTTGTGCCTCTTTTATTGCCCTCGTTTGAAAATATGCTCGTTCAAATTTTTGGAGATCGACGGTTTTGTGTCAAAGGTATATCAAATAAGAAAATTCAAATTATCAAAAAGAAAAAAAAAGACATAAATAAATGTGTCGATTAAAATTTGAATAAAATAAAATTAATTAATAACTCTTAATAAATTTGTTCATAATCATTTGATTTTGTTCTAAGAAATAATTTAAAAAAACAGACACATCGATTCGAGGATTTATCTCGTTAATAAAATCCGCAAATGAAGTAAGTTGCGGTAATGAATTGCTTTATGAGAGAAATGACAGAAATATGACCGCCCGATGGAAAGGCTGAAAATTTGCGACGGTTTCGCGCGGCGCTCATTAATGCACGGACAAAAATGTTCATTCCAGTTGAACGAATGTTTCATAATCGCGCCGGAATGATTTATAATTCATCGATTTATTCATGATGATAGATGCAGACACAATACTGCGTGGTTCGGTCAATTTTACGTGTTCCAATTTAAATCATTCACTCAGCGATCGCTCGATATTGACAATAAACTGAAAGGGCGTATTTATGGCAGAATTCAAAATGAGTTCATTTTTCATGAATGCTGCGAACGGAATTTCAATCATTCTCGCAAATAAATTCTATTACAATTTTTAGTCACCGTCCACTTTTGGCTGGACGAACATTTCATTATTAATAACAAACAAATTTTGTTCATTTGATAAAAAGTCAATTTTGAAATTGTTTCATTTTTATTATTACTCTCTTAAACTTTCTTTCTGTTTTTTGTTTTATTTGTCAATTCGATGCTCGATGGAATTAATTGACAGCTACTGAAAAACGACTGTTTGGGCAAGTAATTATTCACATGGCTGCATGTCACAGGTTGAAGCCCCTTAATAATGTTCGAATGCCATAAATGACAAGGCACGTGAAGGGGCAACGACGAGGGAACAAAAAAAAAACATAATAGAGAAAAAAAAGCTTTCGCTTTAAATTTACAATGAACGAGCATTCAGACGTCGGAAACCCGAAAATTTAGTTACAGCAGACTTTAAAACACCGTTAATGCAGTTATCATCTCCAGACGTGTTATTGTTAGTATGACGGGGCTCGCGAAGTTGGCTCTACTTGACAATGGAGACAGCCGCAAATACAGCACAGAATCTTTTTTGACGATAAAATTCATTCAGAGTTATACTTTCATGGGAAACAAATTATATTAATCCCAAAACGATTTTCCTGTTTCGGAATCCAGTTTAGGAATTGAAATTAAAAAAAAAAAAAAACGAATGATGATGAAATTTTATATTCTCAGAAGTTTATTCTACTTTTCAGGTGGATAAGTGATTTTATTTGAAGAAGGATAAAAAAGTCAAGTGATAAGGCTCTCGTTTCTGCGTGATTAACTTTTGCCAGAACTTTTTTATTGTTGATAAATCGCGTGCTGTACGCGAAGAACGAGGTGTCGATGAAAGAACCTGGAGTCCGATTAGCGGCGATCAATTTCTCCCGTATCTCTTTAATCACTAGTGTGCATTGTGCACCGAGAATTATGAGCCCGCACAAATGACTGCATTCATTTTTGAATCACTGCCCTGAAAATGACTGTCCTTCAAAATTTCTCTACGTTTTTTCACTTTTCGTATTCAAACTATTTTGTTTTTCACAATTCTGTTTTTTTTTTTCTTTAGTTTTGTTTTATGCTTTCAAGATATCAACTTAAAAAATAAAACAAATTGATTATCGGCAAAATGAAAAAGGGAGAAAAACAATGACTTTTTCAAAGCACCTTTTTTGAACGAATGAAAAAATTCAACCACCAGACATTGTACACAGTAAAACATTTAACCGTCAGAAAGTCACCAAAATTTCAACCATTACTTTTATATGATGGAAAAATTACTTTTTCGTCCCCTCGACGAGATGCGAAATGCTCCATCATTTTTTGCATGTTTTCCGATGGATTAAGTGCTTAAAGGGTGCATTTCGAGCACTCAAACGTATGAACAGTTTTTTTTCGACGTAACTTGAACAAAAAAAAATGATGACAGTTAAAATTCAATATTTTATTTCGGAATTGGAACATCATTTCATTTTGCACTTCCACATGTCAAATTTCTGTTAAACATATTAATGCAGTTAAAGTTCACCAGGAGAGCGGGTTAAGTTAAATTTGAGAATTGTAGATACATCAATCATGATTAATTCATTTGTGGTGATATTTTTTTCCTCAAACCCTTCAATCGGATAATTACATTTATAGCTCTCAATTGAATAATTATTTGATAACAAGTGAAAGGAATTCGTATCAGCAAGAAATAGCTTGCTATACTCCGTGTGATAATCGAGTTATAGACATGCAAATGACAATTATTATGCGCGAGACAGTGTCAATAGCTTTTACTATCAGGAGCAAATGGGACAATATTTACAAGTCACATTCTACTGAGCTCGTTAAAAATGCACGAACCAAAATATACGTTGTTTGGATTTGGCTATAATAAGACAAGATTTTGAGCATGATTCTATCCAATTGTGTCTGAATTAGTTCAACCTCATTGTGACAGATCTGGGTTTTATCTCAGTCCACTAATATTAGTTTTGATTATTTTTGTTCGAGTTTAAATAATTGAATCAAATGAACAACAAAAATTCAGTTAATTTTTATTGTATGCAATTTTGCATCGAGGTGTTTAAAAATAATTGCAAAATCAAATGTAACAAGAAAGTTCTATTAATAAAATCAATCTGATCAGATGATTTATTGCAATTTTATTTATAAATGTCAATATATTATTATATTTTAGAATGAGTGTGCATGGTACTGGCTTTTTTTTTTGTTCATTTCTATTTTTGTTATTTATATTTGCCTAAAATTCTTTATTTAATTGTTGCTAAGGTTGGTTCAATATTGTATCGTAGTTGAATTAATAATGCTGGCTCAACTTAAATTGTTTTGTTAATCAACAATTTATTTCCTCTGAGTGGATTTGCTTCAAATTTTCATAGCAAGTTGAAATAAAAAACAGATTAATTAAGCATAGAAAACGGATAAAATGTTTTGTCCAAAGCACAAAACAAAACTTTTGTTTACAAGACAAATTAGATCAATTAGTCGAATTGTTTTTTTTTTTTTCCACCCACTCGCCTAAAATGATTCTCGTCATAAATCTGTCATTTCATTCATGTATTTGGAATAAAAATCAAGATGGGTAAATTTGAAATGCACAGAATACACTTTTAGGTACAATTTAATCATGATTCGATTCCAAAAGTTTCCGTATTTGCGAGATAAATTGATCCAGTCGTACCGTTATAATCATCTAAACATATTTAAACTCGCGTTAAATATAATTGAACGAATGATTGATTAATTATCAAGGAATAATTATCGCAAGGCTGATAATTTATCAACATTATTGTCAGTTTGCGCAGATTGTTGATATCCTACAACTGACGATGTGTAATCCGCCGAAAAAAAAGAAGTAATTATTGCCGTCATCAATACCACTTGCCCGGGGGTCAGCTGTTGATATGGACATTCAAACAGCAAGCTTGCTGCAAGCTATTTTGATGATCATCAGCCATTTTCCAGGTAGGTTCATTCATTATATTAATCTCACGAGTTTGTAACCAAAAAGCAAGCGTGTATATTAAATCAGACAAACCAGAAACACACAGAACCGCACACATGATTCCTCGTGACTAAGAATTTTTTGCAGCACTTCAAATTTCATTATACTAAAATTTAAGTTTGTTCTTTACCATTACATAATGCGGGCGTAAAGTCAAGCTTCAGAACAAAAAAAAAAAAAATAGGGAAAAAACTTTTGGCGAACAAAAAGGTAACGGTTCTGACGTTTCAATCGATGGATTATGTAGCTCACTAACCTAAATTCTTGAGCCAGACAGCTGTGCGAGATTCCTATTTTCTTGATCGGAGCCTCTCTCTCAGGGTTTGTAACTGTCGGAGATTGAAACTGTGAACATTCGTCGATACATTTGAACACTTTTGTAATTTTGCCTCTGACGATGATTTCTTGTGGATAACGTAACCTTTGACCTGAACCATAGTTGAGATTCTAATCAAAGAGCAATTTTGACTGAGAATTAATTGAACGAATTGTTCGATGGCATAACGTTCGAATAAGTGATGTTAGATGAGCCTGTAATGCGCCAGATGGAAGCTCAACTGTGTTCCCTGCGGGATCTTTAGGCAAGCTTGTAAGAATCCCGGGTCAAGCTTGCGGTTAAGCGCTTTCCATGCCGATGAGATGCGGGCTGGAACGCGACTGGTCGGGTAGCCCGCGGGAGTACTTTTGGGAAGCGATAACTGCAACGAACTTTTCCAATAATAATGTCGTCGACGTAGATCGGCTGGCAAATGGTTATTCGCTGGCGCTGCCAGTTACTCCGATCCTAATATCCGCGAATATCACGCTAAAACGTGATTTCGTTACACTTGCGTAGTTTGCGATATTGCAACAATAAAGATAGCACCCGCAACTTGTTCAACTGTAATTTACATCTAAAAGGTTATTCCCGATATAATGAGGATGATGCGGTGAATTAGTCATTGGTTCGCGGCTTGTAGCACTTTCGAACGGAATATAGTTCGGTTACAATTTAATCTCTTGTTCAAAAAATGTTCACTTTGAGGTTGCGTCACAACAATTTTATCACATACAGATGCTACATCATTTTATAAAACGTAGTCTCGATTGTTTTAGAAATCATTCTAAATTCCACCGCTAGATGGCGCATGGGCAATGTTTCTCGCAAGTGGTTTTTGTTAATCGACCGATTTCAATGAAACAAAAAACTGTTTAATAAAATTAGAATAGGTCGTTGGTTTGAATATATATTGGACTATTTCTGTTGTATTTGTAACATCATTTTCGTTGCATCGGTGTTAATTTCGACGTGATCACGCGATGCATCAGCGAGTCATAGAAGGGTGTTCATTATGTAGTCGATAAATTACAGTGAAAAGCCACGAGGAAGACACAATGGGCCTTAGCTTTTGCGTTAAAACAGTTGCTGATAAATCATTCACGTTTAATTTGTACATAATGTATACGCGTCTATTGCAGCGCAATAAGTAAAGCCACGCAAGGAGGCTTGCGCAAGTGAAACTTGGCGCTGTCGTACATCCTTATTTGGCTCTTGCTTCCAGCAACGAATCTTCATTAGCGGTGCATAAGAGCTTTTCGAGGCCCTGGGTGGGCGCGAATAAGAGAAACGACCAGGAGGATCCGCTTTTGAATAGTTTATAACCGACTTTGCCATTGTCAACAGACCTAATGCAGCCCATTAAACTTGCACAATTCTTCTGCCCAATTTTCATCATCGATAGTCATTGCAAAATTTGCCACCTTTCAAATCATAAAGACACATTGTTATTTTTCCCAGTTCGGCATGTTTAAAAAATATATATTCATCATACACGACAGACGTATTTCAGATTCCCAATTTCACTTCTTTTTTCTTTTTTTTTATCTCTTTCGACATTTATTATTTTCTAAAACAAAATCCGAACGACCTGCTGTAATATGGAAAAAAATGTTTTGCACTTTTATACCGCATGTGATATTCACTTTTTTTCCTCTCCATCCCTACAAGTGAATATTTTAAGTTCCGTGCGGTAGCGCTCGAAACGTCTACTTTATTGTGACAAGAGTAGTCGTAAATTCGGCGAGTATGATGCGCGTGCACGTACACCACACAACTCGCACATTCTCGCGTGCCACGTTCACACACGGTGGCTCGATCTCGGTGTGACGAAGCCGTTCGGGGTTAAAGCGGGGGTGTAACCCAGTAATTCATATCATCGGACAACGTATGGCCTCTTAAACCGGAGCCGGATTCAGCATCGAGTGTGATGAGTAGCAATTTGAGACACAGCTCTCTCGTGCAGCATAAACAAAGTCGAGCAGAATGGCGAAAATACGACCGCGCGAGCCGGCGGAACAGAATTCTATGATTTTTATCTCGCAAAGAGAACCGTGCAATGTTGTGTGTGTTTTTATTTATTTTTTTTTTTTTTTTACTGAGATGAAAATTTTATTTACCATTTCAGCAAACTTATTCTGAAAACAAACAAGACGGAATGAAAGATAATACAAGCGGTCTATTTAAGTAGAAAAATTAAATTGAATCCTGGAAAATGTCAAAATTTATATTCGCAATTTAATTGACTTTTAATAAGTCAAGCGAGATCAAGGAAAACATTGAACATAATTCTCAATATCGTGGAGGAAAATTTCAATCGCGGATTTGACTTTTTTAATAACGTTCAGAGCTTTGGAACGCTATATCAGAAGATTAGTAATTTTTTCATTTCGACAATAATTAACCCTGGGATCAAAGAAAAAGATATAGGGAGAGGAAATTTCACCTGTCGGGACAAGTGAACGAGAAAAAGTTTGACACTGTCGTCTTTTTTTCCAGTGCTGGTACTATTGTTCTCATCGAACTTGGTTAAATAGAGAAAGTCACGTAGTGGTGAAACATGATGAAAGTGTTTTTCAAACTCCGGGATCAAACTATATTCTTTTATTTTTTTTTTATTTATCGACGCTTTCCGATGAGATCTACTTTATAATGCGAAACGTAGTAAAATTTCATGCCTATTTGCGTTTGATTTTGGTCATAATTGATTGACAATTTACAAATTTCTTTCAATTACTTTTAGAAAGATTTTTTTCTAAAACGTATATGATAATCATCACCATTCAACCGATAAGAAAAATTATAAAATTTAAAATATATAAAAATGCAACATTGAATATATTTTTCGCCGCTAGGTGGCGCATAAACAAATTTTCCCGCAAGTGAATAACCGTTTTCACTGTTGACCTGAAATTTGAATAAGAAAACTATCAAAGGTTTAAAAAATAACGTTTCGCAATATTTTTTTTTAATAATTTACCGACTGCAGTAATTAAACGAGATTTTTTTACAAGCGCGGCGTCGACAAAGATATCTTCTCTCAGAGCCACATGCAAACTTCAAATAGCTTCGCGCACCATGTGTCGCACCTACTCGACGAGACACTTCATCGTACGTAATACCACGTTACGCGACCCCATCGACAACGCTTTTTTCGCGCTCGTTCATTCGAATTACTTCCTCCTTTTCCCTTGCCGCGTGAAGTAGGCGCGCGCGTACGCGCAACTCGCGAGCCCTTTTGAGATCACAGGAATGGCGCCGCAAAACAGACTGCACTTACGCACCTTCAAAGTTCCCTGAGTGCGCTTTGATGTTGAACAAAAGCGACCTCAGGAATCAAGTCAAAACGCCAGGGGTTCACAAGTCACGTCACAAACGAGAGAAAAAGCTTACAGTTGCTTGTGACAGAACAAATATATTCCTGCTTATAGAGTGAATATTGTACTATTTTTATTCACCTGCTTTCGAATTAACTCATTCAGATCGGTTATCATGAATTTTATATACGGTACATATAAAATCATAATCGGAAAATATTTTAATACATTTCTTCATTTTGGGATAGAAACGACAGTTCGATTTTGGTGTTGGTTTACATCAAATTGTTACGATGATAATAAGGCTATTCATTTGGTAGCGATGCAGATTAAGCAATCAGCCGAGAACTCTCTCGTGCAACGTATTATTTGCTCTTGTTCCAGTTTTTGATAAGTTGCAGGCTTTTTTTCACCCTCAACGATAACAGCATCGATGGAGAACGCTGAAATAACGTTTCTTTGGCACGTGTAAAATGTAAATTATCCGACGTTGTTGCTGCGCTCCGGCCTTCGTGGTGTTTATGCATATGGCCGCGAGTCGTACGGCGTTTATCTAAATAGTCCATTATTACAGATTTAGGAGCGAACTATTCGTCCAGTGGCGGTGACTTTTACACACGAGCTATTTTATTTTTACGAACACGAAAATCGCCGTGTTGGACCCATGATTAACTGTCGCTGATTTATAAGATGTTGATGCGATGAAACAACAGTCGTGTCTTGTTGAATTATTGCCACAATTATGTTATAATTCGTTTTGAGGCACGTTGCACTTTTACCCGGCAATAATTCATAGTTTATTTGAATATTATACACTGAGAAAAAGGAATAATTTCTGTTATAAATTCAATCCATTGGAAATTTTCTAAATATTTCTTAATAGTTATAACTGTATTTTTAACTTTATGAAATATTTGTTAGCTATTGATTTTGACTATTTTCCAAATCATAAAAAATTTCTAATTTTATAGTGTTCAGAAGAATAGATTTTATAACATTGAAAATATAGTGAACAAATTTAATAAATATTATTTAATGATAACAAAACAATTCGTGGTGTAAATTAATAATAATTATTTAATTCATTGTAACAAGAATAATCTTAAGTAATTATTGGGACACATTTTAATATAAAAGGATTTATAAATTTTATAAATATGAGATCCTGAAATATTATAAGATATTCCTGTCGTTAATTTACATTAATTAAAGTATATTAGTATTAACTCGAAAAATAAACTTATCATGAGAGTTTTTTATTTCCGTATTTTTTCATTTAATAATTATTCATTAAACTTTACTTATACAAAAAGACTTCTATATTTAGAATATAAAGATGAGCAGGATTTTCTCGAAAGTAATACAATAGAATTCTATAATAGAAATTTATACAAAAAGTAGAAATAAAAACTGGAATATTATATATATTATATATATTTTAATAAAATATAAGAATTCATTTTTTGGGTTTCATTGAAGTAATATTACATAACTTGAATTAAATATTTTTAATAATAATTTTCTTTCTTCTTTTCCAATGATTATTATTAAACATATCATAAAGTACAAGAAATTATCACTATTATATTCTCACAATCACAACTATAAAATCTGCTATCAATATTAAACTTCTTTATTAATTTTTTTTTTTTTACAAATTTGCTCGTTATGGTTCAAATTTTATTTAATAAATGTTAACAAATATACAACATTGAACAAATTTCATCTATCAGCAGTTCCTACAAACACCGGTAGGTCTCGCTTCAACAAATTATTTCGCAACTAGATTTTTTTTCTTGAAGGAACATTTTCATTCTTATCATAAAAAAAGATAAAATGAATCAATTATATGAAGTACACTTTTTATTTAACAGGATATTAACTTTTCTCTCCACCGCTAGGTGGCGCGTTAAAAGTTGTTTCTCACAAGTGAATTTCGTATCCGCTTTTTTTCGACCAAACAAAAGTTGTGAGTTGAATAGGATGATATTCACAGGGCTTATAAAATTTGCTGCGATGTTTACTTTTTTTGTCAAGTGCAAAAAAATCAATGAAACAGTCGCGCAGCCCTTTAGCGTGTCCCTTTTATCATACTAAAGTATTTAATAGCTTAATTCCGCATCGATCGAACCGAGTGCCGGCGCTTGCTGATGTAATACGATCGCGATCTCGGGGTTTATACTCCTAGCGTTATCACGACGAGAGCTGCGAGCCCAGCCAACACGCACCACGTCCGTGATAAAAAGTTGACCTCCGCGTTATTACATTGCTTCTCTGTACGTGCACTTTTTGCCACCAACACTTGAATTTACTTCTCCTGTTTAATGCTGACACGCTCTAATTTCCTTCTTCGCTGGCATAATTGGACGGTATTGGGTTTAGTGCAAAAATAAAAAAAAAAGTCGGGAGTAGAAAATTATATGTGTTTTCACGTCAACTCAAATGAGCAACTTTTTCATGTTGAAAATTTTCAAGCATAAACAATTAAATTAATTCTTTATCCCTAAATTTCGAAATTTAAATTAAAAATTTTATAACTGCGAATTTTTTTTTCTGTTTCAAGTTTTATAGGGTCTTCGATTTGTTATTTCTTCTTTCAGTTTCTCAAGATTGAACACGCAATTCGTTTCGCATTGTGATAACTCGTTGCTCTAACCCACTTGTGTCTGGCATGTTGTTTTTGACACGTAACATTACGATATCTATTGTAAATGCAAGATTTAATTATAATTGTAAATAGTGAATTACGGGTTCGAAACGAAAGTTGTCGGATTCAAATTTATGCACTCGAATGCAAAGTTATGCGCAATGGTATACGCCGGGGTATAAGCTCGCAGGAATCATCTACAAGATTACTATTTCGTTATTAATAATAATCCTTGTGTGATAAATGGTACGCGCTAAAATAAATCGTTGCCGTAAACCAACGCGGCGAATAAATACGTGGCACGAGGTCGGCTTAATGAATATGATGAATGGAACAAATTAAAAATTAAGATGAATCCACCTATCGCGGTTGCAAGCTCAATTTGTCATTTTTCTTTTTTTTTCGACAATTCTTATCACGACGCTGTCGAATGAAAAACGACCCCCGTAAACTTTTTTTTCCACCCGTTTATTTACTCGCATGTGAACAACAATTTTTCCATCTTTTTTCTTTTTTTTTATTTTTCCATACATCTCGTTATTCTTGTATATGCTGTGGCAAAAAGTACGATGAAATAATCTATTCATCCCGAGGAAAAGTTTTGGGTCAAAGTTTGCATTCGTGATTGGAATCGATTTGAAATATCGCCTCCCGATACCCGATGCCTCGTCGCTGCTGCCGGTGTCGGTTAAATAATTGATCCGGTGGCAGGTGCCGTTACGCGCTCGGTTACACGTTAAGATCGGCCGGTACAACCAACTTGGCCGATTCGAAACAGAAGCGTGTGCGCGTTATAAATGTGCCCGCAATCCAGACTTGACATTGCGAAAGTGTTCTGTTTATGCGACACCTTCATTGTTCGAATTAACCTGAACGATCAGCCGATCGGCAAACGGCTTTAGTTAACTATTCCGATTGAACTTTGCACAAAAATTCGCAACTACGGTGTTCGGAGCATTCAATCTCAAATCGCAGCCGACAAAGCGAATTGTGAAAATCAGCTTGTTCATTCAGAAAAACTTGTTTCAACTTTTCAAAGGTCAAGGTGCAAGTTTTGAAGATCTAAGTTGTCGAAATGTCAGGATGACAATGAAATGAAGTCGTTTTTGCAATATCGGACGATTGGATTTCATTTAATTTAATTATGGAATGTTTGATTTACGATTGCAGGGGTCGCACCAATCAATATCACATCAGTGAACATCCCAGCAGTAGTGAGAGCTGGAACAGATGAGCCAGTAATCCTAGACTGTAATTATGCGATAGACAGATCGAAGATCGCGAGTCTTGTAATCAAATGGTACATCGAGCAGGACCAAATCTACCAATGGATCCATGGCATGCAACCCTCGGGATCCAGGGAGTACCTCAAGTACATCGACGACACCTTCAACGCCAGCGCGGACCCAATCACCATGTACAGAGCGGTCAAATTAAAGAAGCTGTCCCACGAGCTCAGCGGAGAGGTCAGGTGCTCAATCTCCACTCAGTTCGACGAGGCTGAAGCTGTACGGACGATGTTGGTTTATTGTGAGTCTGAAAATCGTCGAATCAATATTGTTTATTCACATTGAAAAAAAATCAGGAATTAAAAAGTCGATGGTCATGATAATATTTTTTGCTAACTTGCGAATCATCATTTGTTAGGATGCAAATTAATTGATAGGCTGTTAATTCTTTTTATTGATTTCTTTATTTTCAACCAATTGTTTTTTCAATTAAGTTTCATTCAATTTTGTTTAATTTCACATCCGGGATTTTAAATTACAATAAATAATTCAGCATATTATTCTGATTTTGTCTTTTTTTATGAAACATTTGGTTTGTTGCAGAGAAAAAAAAAACGGGTATTCAATCAAGTGTCTAACAAAGTTTTGTTCCTTCCTTTAGATCAGTGACATCAATTCAGACGCCTGTTCCAACTTGAGCAATGAGCTCCTATCTTTCATGATGCAATTATGAATATGCATGAGTCGTGTTGCGGTCTGCACCGCGCGGGAATACACTATCCGCATAGGATAATACGCGGTGTGCATATTAGAAACGTCCTGTCAACCAGGCACAATTGTCAAAACGCAAATTACAATCTGTAACTTGACAAAAATTGAATGAAAAAAAAACAAAACAATTTTTTTTCTCAACTTTCGGTTAATCAAAACACGGTGCATCGTTTGAGTTAAGTTTATTAGAACATCCAGAGGGATTCTAGCTGGGTCAATATGGTCGATTAATTTTCGACTGGTCAAGTAGAGGGTGATAAATGGAATTAACTCCCAAGTTCATAAAGTTCAGTGTTTCAAGGAAGAAAACTTACTGCCGCTTACAGAAAATGGAGTTAGTTTATGAATACAGCTTTTGATAGTTAGATTGGATATTACCGAAACTTGCTATTGCTCAGGTGGATCGAAAATGATTATAATGGATTAATAGTGTACCCTAAGCAACTTTGATCGGAAACCGTTATTTATCATTTTTCTTTTACAACGACAGATACTTGAAATCGATGTTGGGAAATTGAATTGACTTACAGCTGCGCTGCAGATAGAATAACTTTAGCAACAATACGGAGTTGACCATGCAAACCAGGGTTATATCCCTGGCACAATATCCGAACGAAAAGTATAGAAACATTTGTTGACTTTAAATTAATCAACGATGCATTCAATTAATTCGAAAAAAGTATATAATCAATTTACATGTTATGAAAGTTAGAAACTTTTAATTTAATATGAAATATCAAATTAATCACTAAATTAATTGATAGGAAAAGTTAGAGAAATTAGTTTCACAATTTCATCGTCAACATGAAAAAAAAGAGTGATTCACTTCTTATGTGACGTAGATGGGCGATAGAACTGACACGCGATTCTTTTTGTGCAACTTATTTGGATGGATGGTTCTGTATGATAGATTTAAAATTATACCACAGCTTGCGGTTATGTGGTACGTCAGGGACGTGAAATACGACCGATGCAAAAGTCATTAATGTTACTATTACGATCGTTTCGTCATCAATCATCACGCATTTGATCATTTTCTTCCAACCCTCGGATCGTTGACCAAAAGTTGTAACTGTTAATTCAATTACCGAACTTGAAGACCGTCCAAAACTGCAAATTCAGTTCTAAATTTGATTCATCTATGAAAATATGAACCAACATATACGTTTATTTTAATCTCTATTTTTCTTTCGGTGAACATTTTCATAATTTGGTATTTCTGATCAGTCATATTTTTGTTCTAGTATTTTAAATACAGTTTGAATAAGAAAATATATTGTTTAGTTTTATAATGTAAACCTGTTTTTTTTTTTATTGAAAATTGCATTGAAATGCCCAAACTTTGTGTACTCGGACAGGAGTTGATTTTGCAAAAAGTTATGAATATTTTTCGCCGCGACTAAACAGCGCTTATCTCGGTCTCGCAAGGGCAATTTTTCATGCGCAATGTCTCCTTTTTCACGCGACCCAAAGTTTCGTCAAGCTCCTTGGGAATAATAGTTTACAATGTTCGGCCTAGTGTGATTATTCATATTACGCCTGATGACATAGACAAAATTACTCCCCTGATTGTTGTTTTAAAAATTGTCCGCATGAAATTACCCCCATTTGCGAAAGCCCCATTTTTGTACGCAAAACTCTCATTTCAAAACTTCGCTAATGTTACGACTGGTCGGAAAGTTTCGCTCTTATTATTTTAAACGCTGATCTTTTTTCGATATGAAGACACAAACGATAATCCAGTTTATCCGTAATGTTGTTGTTTTTTTTTTTTTTCTTGTTTTCGACAGCTCCGGAAACGGTGTTTCACATGAACACGTCGCTGGAAACTACTCAATGCGATCGCGAGTCTGTTAGATGTGAACCAAGCAGGCTCACAGTATTATGTCTTGCCGAAGAATTGTATCCAAAACCGAACATTTCGATTTGGAAAGAGAGGTAAGAGGATTCTTGCTTGCATTCAACATTTTTGAATTGTAAAGAAATTGTAATACTGTTACACTTTGGTAATTATCCCTTCTCAGCAAAACCGAGCCCTGAATATGCATTAAATTTCCACAACATACATTTTACGGTTTAAACCTTTTTTTTTTTTTTTTTTTCATGTTTCTTAAAAGATCGGGTATTGCGAAATTTTACATTGGAAACTTGAAATTACATGAAAACTGCGAGTAATTTTACTTCGAAAGTATAAAAGAACTGTTTTGAAAACATTTTCGAAACAAAATATGATAGTACGGAGTAATAGATTTGGGCCGAAATTTCATAAGAAAAGATGAATAATTTGAGTTGATAGAAGAGAGCTCATTAGAAATTCAGAGGACGAATAGTGCGACGAGCCTTAAGCGGTTGATTTCATTTGAGTTTGGAATATTCGCGCGCGGTTATGGAGACAAAGATGAGCCGATAAAATGTAAAATATAGCATCGTCTGTCGGCGCCGCTAAAACTTATCGCCAGCGCAGAAATTGAATGCACTGTCCCATGAAAAATCAGCCTCTTAAAGTTCCGGCTCGCTTCCATGGAGATACGAGTTCTCCGCGGGTTGCGTATTTCACTGTCCGGGGCCATGTTTTCTCCATTCAACTTTGCACCGAACGAAAAAAAGAAATCCCCGACTTTCGAGTTATCGATAACGTTGACTTTTTAATTAACTCTTTTCCTAATGGACGAACAGACTTTATCGATTGGATTGTCTATTCCCCCGTTTCTTTTTTTTTTTTCAACAAATTATGCGTTCCATTTTTCAGAAAACCCTTAAAAGATATAGTCACAAATTACATCAAACTGCCGGACGGGCGCTTTAGAGTTGAAGCCAGAACCACTCTAGATGCAAGTAAGCTGAAACTGCCGACAGTTTTCCAATGCGAAATCACTCTGCCCGATGCCAACTATACTTCCGTCAGGGAATACGTGTACAACGGTAAGAACGCCGAAAACATTTTGTTAGTTCCCGCGGCGATTACGCCAAGCCGCGTTAACTTTTCGAACGTGTGGCTTTTTTTGTCAACTCATGTGAAAATCAAAAAAAAAAAAAAAAAAAAAAAAACGCTTGGAGGATTCAAAAAAGAAAATTTTTTGGTAGGTTTTGTCTACTTCAAATGCAACGAGAACAACAAAGGATAACCTTGGTATACTTCCACCTGAAAAAGTTTGCAAATATATTTTCATTAATAATCGCCTCTATTTTGTGGATGCACA